>CM065589.1:618907687-618945165 GCA_033119425.1 Bufotes viridis
CTGGACGGGGCTGTGGAACAGCTGCTTCCTCGTCCTGTACTCTCTGTTCAATTGTAGCCTGCTCATGAAGCTCTTCAAGAGGTGAGCACCACCATCATCATCATCAGTACTATTGTATTATCCTCTCCGTTACCTCATTATTAGGTGTATTTATTACTAGGAGTATCGCTATAATTATTACCTTTTTTATTGGTATTAATATTTTTATCAAGTTATCATCATTATCATTTGTATTATCACTATTATTTGCATTATTATTTTGATTTTTAGTAGTAGTATTTCATTATCAGTAGTAGTGCTACTATTATGATTATTTTTTGTTATTAATGTTTATTATTGGTTTATCATTCTGATAATTAATGATTAGTAGAATTAGTATTACTAACAGTATTCTGTATTATTATTATTAATATTATATTGATTATTTTACCTTTTGATGGCTCAAGAGAATCCCTTAAAAGGGTTTGCGAAAATTTAGAATAATTCTAGAAAAATAGCAGAATGCCAGATTTTTCGCTTTATAGGACGCACTTGATGATAAGACCCCAGGTTTTAGTTGAGGAAAAGAAAAAAAATATTTTTCTCAGACCCCCATATCAGATCCTCAGATCGCCCCCGTATCAGGAACTCAGTTCAGACCCCGAAAAGGTCCGGGCGGTTCTGGAATGGGACCAACCAGAGAATCAGAAAGCTTTGATACGGTTTTTGGGGTTTACCAATTATTATAAAAAACTTATTTTAAACTACTCTACCATTTGTAAAACTGTTGACCGACATGACTAGGAAGGGCGTAGACTTTTCTTTCTGGTCGGAGGAGGCATTGTAGGCCTTTTTGGCTATTAAGGAATGTTTTGCGTCTGCTCCCATTCTGATGCAGCCTGATGTGTCTCAGCCATTCATGGTGGAGGTCGATGCATCAGAGGTAGGGGTTGGAGCAGTGCTGTCGCAGGGTTCATCTCCTGGCAAGTAGCGTCCGTGTGCCTTCTTTTCCAAGAAGCTCTCAGTCGCCGAGATGAATGATGTAGGAGATAGGGAATTGCTGGCCATCAAATTGGCCTTTGAGAAATGGCATCACTGGTTGGAGGGGTCGTCTCATCCCATTACGGTATATACTGATCATAAGAATTTGGCTTACTTGCAATCCGCCAAGCGCCTAAATCCTAGACAGTCTAGATGGTCAGTGTTCTTTACTAGGTTCAATGTGGTTTGTGGTTACTTTTCGCCCGGGGGTTAAAAACGTCAAGGCAGATGCTTTGTCTCGTAGTTTTCCTGGGGGAAGTGATTCGGAGGATCTTGCTCCAATTTTGGCTGAAGGGGTGGTTGTCTCCGCTCTGCACCCCGAGTTGGAGATGGAGGGGTAGGGAGCCCAGGAGGGGGCTCCTGATTCTTGCCTCCAGGGAGGTTGTTTGTTCCTGCTGGACTGCGATACACAGTATTCAAAGAACATCACAATACTGTCCTTGCTGGACACCCTGGTGGCAAGTTCACCTTTGATCTTATTTCTCGGAGGTTCTGGTGGCCCGGGTTACGGAAGAGTGTTGAGGATTACGTAGCAGCTTGTGAGACCTTTGCAAGGTCAAAGGTTGCTCGCACTCGACCTTCTGGTTCACTTCTTCTTTCGTCTATTCCATCTCGTCCTCGGACGCACTTGTCTTTGGATTTTATTACTGATTTGCCAAGTTCCTCCGGGAAAACAGTGATTTTGGTGGTTGTGGACCGTTTTAGTAAAATTGCTTACTCTGTATCATTAGCTAGTCTGCCCAATGGGAAGACTCTTGCTCAGGTTTTCGTAAATAACATCGTGAAATTACATGGTATTCCCTCGGATGTGGTTTTCAGATAGGGTCACGCAGTTTGTTTCCAGGTTTTGGATGGCGTTCTGCTCTCATCTTGGTGTTCAACTTTCGTTCTCTTCTGCTTTTCATCCGCAGTCGAATGGGCAGACAGAGCATACTAACCAAAACCTTGAGACCTACTTGAGGTGTTTTGTGGCTAAGAACCAGGAGGACTGGTCCTCATTCTTATCTCTAGCAGAGTTTGCTTTGCATAACCGTAGGCAGGAGTCCACGGTTTTCATCCTCAGTTTGATACCTTTTCTGGGACTGGTTCCTCTGGAATGCCAGAGTAGGAGAGATTTTCTGCCTGGTCTTCTATTTGGCGGGGGATCGAAGTAAATTTGGAGAAGATGGGTGAGAGGTATAAGCGCGAATGGCTGACAAGAGACGTGTGACTGGTCCGGACCTGTGTGTGGGTGATCTGGTGTGGTTATTTACTAAAAATATTAAACTGAGAGTACCATCTTGGAAACTGGGTCCAACATTTATTGGACCTTACAAAATATCTGCGGTTGTCAATCCAGTGGCGTGTTTCGGTTCGATCTTCCAGAGATCTGGAGGATCCATGATGTGTTCCATAGGTCTTTACTTAAGAAATATGTGAGACCGGTGGAACCATCACCATTGCCGCCGCCTCCTCCTGTTCTGGTTGATGGCAACTTAGAGTTCGAGATCTCTAGGGTTCTTGACTCGCACGTTCTTCGGGGTTCCCTTCAGTACCTGGTACACTGGAGGGGATACGGCCCCGAGGAGAGGATGTGGGTTCCGGCTGTGGATGTTAGTGCCAGCTGACTGGTGAGTGCCTTTCACAGGTCCCACCCGGATAAAGGTGGGCCTGGGTGTCCGGAGGTCACCCGTAGAAGCGAGGGAGGGGGGTACTGTCATGCCCTGCTCTGGTTATGTGCGGAGGTCTGTCAGGTTGGCAGCATGTGTGTAGTTTTTTGTTTTTGTTTTGAACTTGGAGTTGAGCTGTATCCACCTTCCTTCAGTTGCACTGGGTGGGGTAGTTTGTGTGAGTTTAAATCACGCCCCTTCCCAGTGTCCTGTGCGGGTTATAGCTTCTATCTTGCTCTATGCTCTAAAGGTGGAGGCACTGTTTCTGCTCTGCTACAAGATACGTTGGTTTTGGTTTTCTTTTTGTGTACTGTCTTGGCTGCTCCAGGACTAGAGGAAGCAGGCTGCCTCTTTCCCCCTATCTCAGGGACTTTAGGGAATCTTCAGTCTTATGCACCGGGGCACGTTGATTCCCACCTTTAGGGTATGAACGTGGGCAGAGTAGTCTAGGGTGAGTTGGTAGGATATTGTTAGGAGGTGACCTTAATCCCCAGCTTCTGGCCTAGACGCTTGTTTTGAGGTTTTCTGCGTGTTTATTGTATCTTGTATCCTTCCTGCCATGACAATAAGTAATGTATGTACACTGTGACTCCACCAGCAGAATAGTGAGTGCAGCTCTGGAGTATAATACAGGATGTAACTCAGGATCAGTACAGGATAAGTAATGTAATGTATGTACACAGTGACTCCTCCAGAAGAATAGTGAGTACAGCTCTGGAGTATAATACAGCATGTAACTCAGGATCAGTACAGGATAAGTAATGTATGTACACAGTGACTGCACCAGCAGAATAGTGAGTGCAGCTCTGGAGTATAATACAGGATGTAACTCAGGATCAGTACAGGATAAGTAATGTAATGTATGTACACAGTGACTCCTCCAGCAGAATAGTGAGTACAGCTCTGGAGTATAATACAGTATGTAACTCAGGATCAGTACAGGATAAGTAATGTATGTACACAGTGACTGCACCAGCAGAATAGTGAGTGCAGCTCTGGAGTATAATACTGGAAGTACAGGATAAGTAGTATATGTGCGCAGCTTACAGTATGCACCCCATAGAATTAGTGAACCCCTCTGACAGTTGGGTTTATACGTCCAGTCTCACTATTGTATTTCTCATTTTTCAGGTCGACAGAAGAGATTATTGCACTTTTTATTTCCATAACATTTGTGCTTGATGCACTGAAAGGGATTATCAAAAGTAAGTGGTGTGTCCGTATTTATAACCGCTCACGTCGTGTTTGTAGCATCTCCGTGTGGGAACAATCCGGTGAAAGGCTGCGCTATTATCAGGGACCAGGGTATGACCGGGGGTAAATGTCGGGGTAAATACCACTTGATCCTGGTGTCGGGTTGCGTCCTTTTCTTATTTTTACGAGGAGCCGACAGCTTGTCTGGTTATTTTGTTTGACCGGGTTGTTGAGCCAGCACGGGGAGATGGGACATTTTATAGACACCTTTCAGTCTCTCATGGTCTCCATGTCTTACATAAAGGAGCATGCCGAACCCCATTTTGCTGTTGCAGGGGGCCTTGGGGCACTGAACGTACAGTAGGCCATCTTCTCTGTAAAGTGAAGCTTCTGAGAGGTTCTCCTGATATAATTCGGCAGGTCAGATGTTTCCATGTTTAGTTTCCACATCTCTGCCTCTTTGTGCTGCTGGTTGGGGATGTGAGGGGGAGACAGCTGCAGGAAGCTGCAAACATCTGGATCCATTCAGAGGTCACCACACATAGTAACACCTGTTCTGCTCCGACCATCCCCCGCTCTCTCAAATCTCCATCCAACGCTATCTGCTCTCATCACATAAAGGAAAAAACACAAGGAAACCCTCCGCTCCAGGGCCATTGTCTAGTACCCTCACATAGTCCACCTATGGCATAGGTTTCCTCTCCGCACACACCTCTGACCTGTCTCTGCCAAACTATTATCAACGCATTTCAGCCCACGCTCCAAATTTTCACATTTTAGTCTCTGCTCGCAAAGTATCTGTCACCTCTAAATGTCAACATGGTCACCATCAAATGTATCTGCACTCATCACGTGAAGGAAGAGGCACATGGAAACGCGCCACACTGAGCATTTTAGTCCCTGCTTTCAGTAGAATGATGCTCTCAATTTGGCGATGCGTTTCAGCCCTTCCTCCCACAATCCATCTGTTATGGTCAATCCTCATTTCACACATCTCTATTCTGTTTACTGAACATTCATCAACGCACTTCAGTCCCTCCTTCCAGTACTGGTCATCTCAAATTATCAGTACATTTCAATGCCTGCTTTTAGTAAAGTGATCTCAAATTATTAACATGCACCAGTTCCTGCTTTGAATCGAGTTATCTGTTTATCAACGCATTTCAGACCCTCCTTCCATGGCCCATCTATGTCTTAGTTAATCCTTATTTCCCCCCCGTGTCTGTTCTACCAAACCATTACCAGTGTATTTCAGTCCTTCCTTTCTATGATAGTTATTTCAAATTATAAGTGCATATCAATCCCTCCTGTCAGTAAAGAGATTCTCAAATTATGAACGCATTTCAGGCTTTGCTTCCAAAGTCCATCTATTTTATAGTTAATCCTCATTTTACTCATCTTTGTTCTTTATCCTCTAAGCCATTTTCAGTGAGTTACAGTTCCTGCTTTCAGTAGAGCAGTCACCTAAATTCATAAGTATGTTTCAGCCCATTTTTTTCAAATACAGTAATCTTCTCAAATTAACGCATTTTACTCCCTAACCTGATCATTTCAAATTGTCAAATACTCCTTCCAATTGTGGTCATCTGACTCATCTCAAATGATCAGCACCTTTCAATCCTTTCTTTTTACCGATAATCATCTTAAAGATCAGCGCGTTTTAATCCCTCCTTCCAACAGTAATCATCTTAAATGATCAGCACATTTCAGTTCCTCCTTCCAATTGTAGTCATCTTAAATGATCAGTGCATTTCAGTCCCTCTTCCCAATAGTGGTCATCTGAAATGATCATTGCATTTCAATCCCTCCTTCCAAAAGTAATTATCTCAATTGCTCAGTGCATTTCAGTCCCTTATTCCAATAGTGGTCATCTTTTAATCTCTCCTTCCAACAGTAATGATCTCAATTGATTAGTGCATTTCAGTCCCTCCTTCCAATAGTGGCCATCTTATGTCACCAACACATTTCAATCCCTGCTAGCCACCTTCTGTTAGAATATCAGTGTACAGTAGATTTGTCACTGCTACTTAGCAACACGTTTCATTCTCTATTTCAGTAATAGTGGTCAGACTTAACGTGAGAGAGAGCAATTTGAAGCCATTTTTAAGGAATCGCTGGTTAAGCTGCTTCTTTTGTGTAGGTTTACAGATGTACGCCCAGTCATTAGATGGGAGGAGTGCTGACAGTTAGTATACAGGCGCATTGACATTGGAGTAGCATTGTCCTGTTGTGTCTTAGTAGGGTGTCTTAGTAGACATCTGGAAATACTGTCTTTGTTGTAAGGAGTCACAGAGTCTCCCAGGCTTCGCTGTAAGGCATAGTCCCTGCTTTCTCCGCCTCCATTTGACTTCTATAACAGCCCAGAAGGAAATTTCCACATGAATAATTTTTTTTCTTACAGTTTTCAAGAAGTATTACCTGGAAGCGCCTGGCTCCCATCTACATTATCATACGGAGTCTTATGAGCCCTTCCCCAATGTGACCTTGTCTCCCGTCACCGTATTAAATTCCACCCTGAATGGCTCCATCCTGCACGGTCACAGCGCAGATCAGGAGGATCTACAGCACGGGAAGGAGTCTGCCGTCCTCAGCCTCATGCTGATGTTTGGGACTTTATGGCTCGGGCACACTCTGTATCAATTTAAGAAGAGGTAAATGAATAATGTACTAAATAAATATATATATATATATATATATATATATATATATATATATATATACTTGCTGTCAGTGAATGGAAACATTTTTTGTTTAAAGGAAAGAAGAGGAGAGGAGGGCACTCAACTATCTGGGTCAGATTGAATGATATGTATCAGACTTCATATAATTATAATAAATTAATTTAATAAAACAGTAGAATTCAGTGTGGATCCACTTCAAACAACAAATAAAATTGAATTTATAAAATATAAAGAACTTAACATCCCAAAAACTTCATATCCCAAAAACCTTCTATCCAGAAAAAATTTTTAAAAAATTTTTGAGAGAAAAATGCTCATAAAACGTTCATAAATAACGTGTAGCACCCTTATATGTCCATATAGTTCATAAACACTTCCGGAGCTAAATTCATCCACAGGCAATCTGTTGTTTTATAAATCACTTATAGTCCATATAGTATCAGATTGAATGGTCTTATTCCGTCACAGATCCAATGTAAATCAATAAGCAAATAAATAGATAGATAATTGAAAGAATAGTTCATCCAATGTAATATTGATTTGATATCGTCACAGTTCTTATACCATTATCACAAAAAAGAGATGTTTGTAGTGAAACCCCTATGACAACACTTATTGTCCTTTTCTCATGTTTTGGGGTTAACACCAGGTTTGTTTCAATGTGTGGTTACTGGTAGGATCGATATACATTGGACACAAATCAGGTTATTGTCAGTCAGGTTACTTTACCGGTCTCCTGTAGTGAGCCTATCTTCGGCACTCTCTGTGCCCCGTGCGAGCTGTTATACTTACAGGCTCAAGCGCGTGCTTTCTGTACAGTAGTCTGCTTCGGCGTTCCCCGTGGCGTCCCACGTGGTGTCCCCCGTTGGAGTTTTTTTCGGAGTTTGAGCGCTCAACTTTTAACGATCGTTTGGAGGTCCGTGGTGTTTCTTTATTCTTTCACCAGGCTTTATCCGCTATATTGCTGGTTCCTTCCCAAACGTGTTGGGGGATGATCGCTTCTTTTTTCTCTTTTTTTCTCTTTTTTTACTTTATTGTACCAACAGTCGTTACTATTTATTGTAACAGACGGCCAGCAAAATGAAAAATCAGCCAGCAATATACAAAAAAAATTTTATAGATGAAAGATATATAAAAAATATATAAAAAATATATAAGAAATATAGAGAAATAGAAAAATATAAGATTATATAAAAAGTATATAATGCATATATAATAAGTAGACATTAAAATGGGAAATTTATATAGATATGTTTATCTTCGTGGACACCTTAACCCATATAGGATGTGAATTATTTAAACTAGATCAGATATCTAGAAGATGTATATTAAAATATTAAGATTTAATGATAAGATATAATAGTGTGTTTAACAAACTGTGGTGTGTACTAAAAACATTAAAAGTCAGGTGTGTACAAAAAATATTAAAAGTGAGGTGTGTACAAAAATATAGTCTAAGTGTAAATAATATTAAAAATAATATATATGCTTGTAATGCATTAGTGATTAATAGGTATGAAACAATAGCCCCTAATGGTCTAAACGCCGAAATGGAAATTTTCGGATTTTTATGAAGATTTATATGAAGATCAATTGGGACGGTGGCTGATGTAGGGATGTGGAATCGACTGCCAGGCTGTTTTACCAGTGCTGGTTACCACTGAGGAAGGGACAGTACAGTCCCGAAACGCGTTTGGGAAGGAACCAGCAATATAGCGGATAAAGCCTGGTGAAAGAATAAAGAAACACCACGGACCTCCAAACGATCGTTAAAAGTTGAGCGCTCAAACTCCGAAAAAAACTCCAACGGGGGACACCACGTGGGACGCCACGGGGAACGCCGAAGGAGACTACTGTACAGAAAGCACGCGCTTGAGCCTGTAAGTATAACAGCTCGCGCGGGGCACAGAGAGTGCCGAAGATAGGCTCACTACAGGAGACCGGTAAAGTAACCTGACTGACAATAACCTGATTTGTGTCCAATGTATATCGATCCTACCAGTAACCACACATTGAAACAAACCTGGTGTTAACCCCAAAACATGAGAAAAGGACAATAAGTGTTGTCATAGGGGTTTCACTACAAACATCTCTTTTTGTGATAATGGTATAAGAACTGTGACGATATCAAATCAATATTACATTGGATGAACTATTCTTTCAATTATCTATCTATTTATTTGCTTATTGATTTACATTGGATCTGTGACGGAATAAGACCATTCAATCTGATACTATATGGACTATAAGTGATTTATAAAACAACAGATTGCCTGTGGATGAATTTAGCTCCGGAAGTGTTTATGAACTATATGGACATATAAGGGTGCTACACGTTATTTATGAACGTTTTATGAGCATTTTTCTCTCAAAATTTTTTAAAAATTTTTTTCTGGATAGAAGGTTTTTGGGATATGAAGTTTTTTGGATGTTAAGTTCTTTATATTTTATAAATTCAATTTTATTTGTTGTTTGAAGTGGATCCACACTGAATTCTACTGTTTTATTAAATTAATTTATTTATTATAATTATATGAAGTCTGATACATATCATTCAATCTGACCCAGATAGTTGAGTGCCCTCCTCACCTCTTCTTTCCTTTAGCTTTCGAATTTATCTGGACAAGGGTGTTGTCCACTGAAGAGTGAGCACCTTTTACCGTGTGTATTAGAGGGGTGAGCCGGTTACAAATAATAATACTGTATATATATATTTTTTGTTTAAAGTCAGACTGTCTTGCCCCATTGCTGTTGATGGCTCAAGGGTTTGTTTCAGTGGGGGAGATTTATCATCTCCCTTGCTCCAGAAAAGAAGCATTAAAAAGTCACATCCTACGTGTTTGCGGCTTTTAAAAAAATGTTTGCATCTAAAGAGGTGTGACATGGAAGGGAAGGGGGCGTGACCATCATTTACACCAGTTTTCTATGGCAAATGAACCTAGAAATCAATACCAGCTCAGAGTGGACTGCAGGAGGACACGCCTAATTTATGATGGGGTGTGCACCTTGTCATAAATTAGGCGCATTCTCTGGCAGCGCAGGGGATATCAAGTCCAGTGTAGAAAGCGCCAATCTTGATATATCTCTCCGAATGTGTGCTATCATACCCATAGTCTGGGTAATGTGAACCAAAGCACTCACAGAGGGGCAAAAAAATGCCAGTTCTTGTACAGAGGTTATTGTGTAGATTAGAAGGGAAGGGTATTTTTATTTTTTTGTCTTTTGGTTTGTTACATATTTTTGCTGTTTTAATCCTTGAAAAAGTTTAGTTAGGTTACATTTGCAAGAAAAAGTATGTAAACCCTTTGTAATGATATGGATTTCTGCACAAATTGGTCATACAATGTGATCTGATCTTCATCTAAGTCACAACAATAGACAATCACAGTCTGCTTAAACTAATAACACACAAAGAATTAAAGGTTACCATGTTTTTATTGAACACACCATGTAAACATTCACAGTGCAGGTGGAAAAAGTATGTGAACCCCTAGAATAATGACATCTCCAAGAGCTAATTGGAGTGAAGTGTCAGCCAACTGGAGTCCAATCAATGAGATGAGATTGGAGGTGTTGGTTACAGCTGCCCTGCCCTATAAAAAAAACACACACCAGTTCTGGGTTTGCCTTTCCCAAAAAGCATTGCCTGATATAAATAATGCCTCGCACAAAAGAGCTCTCAGAAGACCTACGATTAATTATTGTTGACTTGCATAAAGCTGGAAAGGGTTATAAACGTATCTCCAAAAGCCTTGCTGTTCATCAGTCCACGGTAAGACAAATTGTCTATAAATGGAGAAAGTTCAGCACTGCTGCTACTCTCCCTAGAAGTGGCAGTCCTGTAAAGATGACTGCAAGAGCACAGCGCAGACTGCTCAATGAGGTGAAGAAGAAATCTAGAGTGTCAGCTAAAGACTTACAAAAGTCTCTGGCATATGCTAACATCCCTGTTAGCAAATCTACGATACGTAAAACACTAAACAAGAATGGATTTCATGAGAGGACTGCTGTCCAAAACAAACATTGCTGCACATTTACAGTTTCCACAAGAGCGCCTGGATGTTCCACAGCAGTACTGGCACGGTATTCTGTGGACAGATGAAACCAAAGTTGAGTTGTTTGGAAGAAACACACATCACTACTATGCGTGGAGAAAAAGAGGCACAGCACACCAACATCAAAACTTCATCCCAACTGTGAAGTATGGTGGTGGGGGCATCATGGTTTGGGGCTGCTTTGCTGTGTCAGGGCCTGGACGGATTTCTATCATCGAAGGAAAAATGAATTCCCAAGTTTATCAAGACATTTTGCAGGAGAACTTAAGGCCATCTGTCCACCAGCTGAAGCTCAACAGAAGATGGGTGTTACAACAGGACAACGACCCAAAGCATAGAAGTAAATCAACAACAGAATGGCTCAACCCGACTGAGATGCTGTGGCATGACCTCAAGAAAACAATTCACACTAGACATCCCAAGAATATTGCTGAACTGAAACAGTTCTATAAAGAGGAATGGTCAATAATTACTCCTGACCGTTGTGCTCGTCTGATCTGCAACTACAGGAAACGTTTGGTTGAAGTTATTGCTACCAAAAGAGGTTTAACCAGTTATTAAATCCAAGGGTTCACATACTTTTTCCACCTGCACTGTGAATGTTTACATGGTGTGTTCAATAAAAACATGGTAACATTTAATTCTTTGTGTACAAACAACAAGATGCAACAGCACCCTGCAACCAGAGCTCTGCCCAAGATGGGAGCTATAAGAGGACATTAATGATATCGCATGCAAACAGTGGAGACATTAGTTTACATTTTGATCAAAAGGTAGTAAGCCCACTCACCCCGTCACGGTTGTCTCCTAGAGTGGGTACTAACGCTAAATCTGACCTGCTATGGGCCATGACAGCCACATAAAATCCTCCTAACGCTAAGTCCTACCTGTTATGGCCCACGACAGCCACATAAAATCCAATTTAATTCTTTGTGTGTTATTAGTTTGAGCAGACTGCGATTGTCTATTGTTGAGACTTAGATGAAGATCAGATCACATTTTATGACCAATTTGTGCAAAAATCCATATCATTCCAAAGGGTTCACATACTTTTTCTTGCAACTGTATATGCAGATGCAGTTGTGTTAGATGCAAATAATCCCATCTTATATTTCAGCCCCTACCTGCACTCAAGAGTCCGGGAAATGCTGTCAGACTGTGCGCTGCCTATATCTGTCCTGACCTTCTCCGTGGTGGGGTCGTACTTCTTCCAGGACATCCGCAGTAAGTTGGCCGGTCAATCCTCTCTCGTGTTGCCATAACAGTAGCGGCCCCTGGAGTTGGCGGCCGACAGCGGATTATTGTTGTAATTAAAGGGGATTAAGTATCCTTTTATGCCGCTTTTTATCTTTATATAACACAGTCCCCTGGGGCTGCTGAATGTGTCTGACCGCTGAGGGTTAGGGAGATCGGTTTCCTCAAAATACTGAAGAATCGCCTAAAAATGCCTCCTCTGGAGACCCATGTATCATTACCTTCACCCCAAAGACCGAAATATGAGTGTTCCTATATTGAAGTCAACCTTATTATCCAGTACTGAGCAGTTTTACAGTAGTTGCATTCTTGTACATAGGAGCAGTATTATAGTAGTTATATTCTTGTACATAGGAGGCAGTATTATAGTAGTTATATTCTTGTACATAGGAGGCAGTATTATAGTAGTTATATTCTTGTACATAGGGGCAGTATTATAGTAGTTATATTCTTGTACATAGGAGGCAGTATTATAGTTGTTATATTCTTGTACATAGGAGCGGTATTATAGTAGTTATATTCTTGTACATAGGAGCGGTATTATAGTAGTTATATTCTTGTACATAGGAAGCCGCTATGGACTGGTCTGGAAAGCCAAACTTCGATAGGTCCTGCGACATAAAGCTCCAGCTGATCCTGTCGAAAGCCTTCTCCGCGTCTGTGCTTAATAGCGCCAGAGGTGTGGATGTGCTCTTTGCCCAAGTTATGAGGTGAAGCAGGCGCATAGTATTCTCGTTCCCCTGTCTGCCAGGGACAAAGCCAACCTGCTCCCTGTTAATTATATCAGGCAAGATCCCTTGAATACGGTGAGCCAAGATCTTAGCCCACCATTTGATTTGTGTTAAGCAGGGAGATGGGGTGGTGGCTACCACAGCAAAGGGGGTCTTTATTGTCTTTACGAATGATCGTTATGTGGGCCGAGAGCGATTGGGATGGTAGAGAGCCTCCCTCGAGGAGGTAGTTGCACAAAGACTGAAAGTACTGTGCTAGTATGTCTTTAAAGGCTTTATAATATGAGATAGGGAAGCCTTCAGGTCCTGGGCTCTTCCCAGTGGGGATGGAGGGGAGAACTTTCAGGAGTTCAGATTCCGTGCCCGGGGCTAGTAATTGTGAGGTTTGTGATGGCATAATAGTTGGGAGCTTTAAGGTGGAGAGGAAATTGTCCATGGCCCTGGCGATTAGCTCCGGGGATGATTGTGGTGGGATGGGTAGGATGTAGAGGTCTGCATAGAAAGTCGAAAAAGGCTTTTGCTATATCAGGGGTTGTTTTTTGTCAGTTCCCCTTGGCGTCATTGGTAGAAGGTATAAACGAGTCTACACGCTATTGCTTTGCAAGGGCTGTCATTAGTCTATTCCCCCTATCACCATGAGCGTATGCCTTAAAGGGCTTCTGTCACCCCCGATTTAGCAATTTTGAGTAGTGGACATTAGCTATTTGCTAATGTCCGCTGAGTTCATACATATTACTATTACCTCTGTCTGTGCTCTAAATTCTGTAAAAATCGCACTTTTATGTTATGCTAATTTCTTCACTACCAGCAAGTTGGGCGGTTACTTGCTGGTAGCCGCCGCATCCTCGGACTAGAAACACGCCCCCTCCTCCACTTGATAGACAAGGCCAGCGAGCGCTCTTCTCCTCCCGCTGGCCCTGTCTTCCCATGAAATCCCGTGCCTGCGCCGTAACGGTCTTCATTCGGCACAGGCGTTCTGAAGTGCATTTAAGACGAGGTATGACTTGTGTCATGTCAAACAGAAAAGAGACCCATTACCACGTGTAACATCTCTGACCAGGAGGGATGGGGACAACAATCGAACAAAAAGTGTAACAATAACAATGAAGGACAGAGCAGGTATACTGCTGTGGTTACCGTCACGCCGGCCCCTCCGCAGCAGTTCAATTAGATGCGGCTGGGCGGGCGTGAAAGGCTCCAATATGTGGCGCTCGCGCCAGGATTGCGCCATATTATCCCTGGCGTGTGGGGAGTGGGGGGAATAGAGTATCGGAACAGTAAGAAAACCGTTCCCCCACAAACTAGATATATAACTAGAAGTGTAAAGCATGGTGGATAAACCAACTATAGATGGTAAAGCAGAATAAATAATAACATGCTATGTTTGAGGGCAGCTACAGAGGCTGCGCTGGAACAGGCCATATAGCAGAAGTAAACCGCAATAAATGATAATAAACAGAAGGAGATGTCAAAGATCAATGCAAATAAGTGAGAACCTGGTGGGTGAGTTATACTTGCATAAGTCCCGGCCGATGTATCCATCTCTGAGGTCATATGTGCAAAACAGTGATGTAGAGGCCGGTTTTTGCAAGTACCCGGTGGATAATAGCAAGGGAATCACTTCCTCCAAGTAGGGGACTGGTTCCAAGTCTCCGGTGACAGCAACCGCCCTGGTGGGCTGCAGACCCGTCCAGAAGAGAGGTGACCAGGTCCTGGAGGCAATCCCTTGCATGATGAGTGAGAACAAGTAAGTTCCCAAGGGGAGTCCACGGGGATAAGAGGAGACTTCACCTAGGATTTAGGTGTCTCTTAATCTGGATGCGGTTTTCTTCCTCTGGGGGGCCGACGACCATCTCTGGACTTTTGGTAACTCCGGTAACGGGCTCCCAAGTCCCGCAGAGGGCAGCCATGAAGGGATGTCCAGCGGGGTTGTTTGCTGCAACTCCCATGCTGCTTGGAGATCCGAAGGTATGCAAATAACGCAGCGGTGTCCCCCTACAGCAAAGGTGAGGCCGAAGGGAAACAGCCATTTGTATGGGACCTTTGCATGTCGGAGATGGTCCGTTAGAGGGCGCAGCGCTCTGCGTTTATTGAGAGTCGATGGCGCCAAATCCTGATAAAGGGAAATATTTGCACCTTCAAAGGTGATTTCTTTCTTGTTTCTGGCCGTCGTCATAATCGCAGCTGTGTCGACGTATCTTAGTAAAATAACGTCCCTGGGATTTTCTGAGTCTTTCGGTCGGGGCCTTAGCGCTCTATGAATGCGTTCTATCTGCACTTCTTCAGCTCTGTCTGGGCCGAGCAGGGAGCCAAAGATGGCGATGGCGGTGTCTGCTAGAGCTTCTGCGGCCATGTTTTCTGATAGACCTCTTATTCGGAGGTTTTTCCGGCGACTCCGATTTTCCTGATCTTCCAGCATTGTGTATGCGTTGTCCAGGGAGTCGATAAAGGCTGCTGTGTTGTCGCTTACCGCCTTAATGTAGGGCAGTATGGCAGCCTGATTGTGCTCCAGGGTTTCAACTCTATGGCCTATCTGCCTGACGTCGGCTTTGATTTCTTTCAGCTCTTGTATAAGTGGAGATAAGGCCTCTGTCAGAGCTTGTTGTAAAAAGTGCCTGGAGATCGGTGCTGCTATTGAGTCAGCCTGTCCTTCTGCTGAGTCTATTGTGGAGCCGTCCTCTTCCTCAGCATGCTGTGACCAGCCCTCCTGGTCTTCCAGCACCATCTTGGCAGCTGCCAGGGAGCCTGTGGCTGGCTTCTTGTGAAGGAATTTCTCCATGTCGGAGGTGCTGTGGTCTGGTTTCTTTGGTTCAGGCTTGTCTTTAGGAACACACCTGCCTATTTTGCCCATCCTGTGCTAAGTTGGTCGGGTTTTCAGCTAGTTTGTGGGGTTACATGGAGGAGAGCTCTCCTACATGTGTCTGCTCTGGTTGGCAGTCAAGCTCCGCCCCTATAGTAGTTATATTCTTGTACATAGGAGCAGTATTATAGTAGTTATATTCTTGTACATAGGAGGCAGTATTATAGTAGTTATATTCTTGTATACAGGAGGCAGTATTATAGTAGTTATATTCTTGTATATAGGAGGCAGGGTTATAGTAGTTATATTCTTGTACATAAGAGGCAGTATTATAGTAGTTATATTCTTGTATACAGGAGGCAGTATTATAGTAGTTATATTCTTGTACATAGGAGGCAGTATTATAGTAGTTATATTCTTGTACATAGGAGCAGTATTATCGTAGTTATATTCTTGTACATAGGAGTAGTATTATAGTAGTTAAATCCTTGTACATTGGAGCAGTATTATAGTAAGTTCAGTATTTCAGCTGAAAACATTTCCATACTAATTTATTTTATCTACTATACCATTTTTCTTTGACTGTTAAGCATTTCTGACCTCATTTCTGTAGTATGTGCATGTGTCAACGATTGCATTTTAAAGGGAGCCTGTGACCATTAAAATGCAATGTAACCTACAGGCACCAGGTTATAGAGCATGGGGCTAAGCAGATTGATATATCGTTTTATGGGAAAACATTCAGTAAAACTTGTGTTTTATTCACTATTATTTCTGCTGATTCTGGAGGTTGATGTCCAGGAGCCGTTCCTATCTGTGACTGACAGCCTCCCCTTCATGACTGTGCATACAGATTGCTGTCAGTCACTGATAGGACCGTCTCCTGGACTTCAGAATGAGCAAAAATTTTGCATTTTGAGAGACCCTCTAAAATCAATGTATAAAATCTGAGTGTGCACTAGGCCTTAGAGTTGTTACCTAAACCTTCATTGACGAGGGAAGGTGTTCACGTCTAGGAAAAACCTACAACAATGTAATGAGGATTGTACTCTCAGCATCCTATGACTGATTCACTTTTATTGGTTGTCATCTGTGTGAGTGTATGCTGTTATATGAGAAGTCTGGTCACCACAAACCTTCATTGACGAGGGAAGGTGTTCACGTCTAGGAAAAACCTACAACAATGTAATGAGGATTGTACACTCAGCATCCTATGACTGATTCACTTTTATTGGTTGTCATCTTAGAGTTGTTGCGCTCCTTCCTCATATCTTCTATCAGGGTATCTGCAGAGGTTTTCTATATGACAAACATTATCTTCGCCCATTTTGAGATCTAGGAATGGTCGTTGACAACCTACGTGTTAAAGCTCTCATATAGGTTTTTACTGTGCTTTCCGAGAATTTCCCATGACTGTCCTGGTCGTCGGCCGGCGTGAATACTTATCGCTCGTCACTTGCGGATGAACATTCGTAAAATGACGAGCACCCACCTTTATTTTGTACAGTTTCATGAGAAACCTCTCGGCTAAAGCCATTCCTCAAATTTGGCCCCCAAATCTTTTTAATTGTGTCCACAAAAAAACAGGAAGAGGAATCAATCTCTCCATCTCCAGATGTTTGGAACGCGTGGTTCGGCTCTTTACTTTCCACATTTGGCCTCACCTGGTCCCTTCTTTACACAATGGAGGTGATAGGAACTGATTCAGATCAATTTGGCAAATAGCAGAGACCTTCCACCCCAGGAAGACCCAGGTAGAAGAGCCAGGAATTCGCTCTGTCCTCCAGTGACGTTAGCAGTTCGTTGGAAATGAATAGGTCATCGCTGCTGTTTTTCACACCTTGTCAATCTCTGCGTGGGTGTTTTTTTTTTCCTTCTTTATTATAAATTATTAAATTCTGTTCCGTTAGGACAAAGGAGAAGACACTTTTTGATCTAGAAATGATTTTATTTCTATTGTTTTTAAGTTCTTTAAATGCAGCCTGCAGTATAAAGCATGGATGTTTTCATTCAAAGGTAAACCATGTCCTCTATAGTTTTTTATTTATATTTTTTCTAGAATAGGGTCTCTGTGGTGTTTTTTTTTTGTGGGGGTGTTGTCTGAATGGAGTCCCGTGACTACCCTGGGCATTAGGCTTGGGGAATGCCGCTTATACAGAAAGGTGCGTCCTACCGAATGGCAATACATTTTAGGCAGTGCATGATTTTCTCCTCTCTGGCCATGGTGTCCAGTTGTGGCCCTTAGTGCTGACATCTCTATGTATAACATCTGACCCAGAACAACCTTAATAATTCCCTCCATTCTTTACACTGCAGGCTTAATTTTATTTCCTATGGAAAGATTTACAATCTCCTTGATGCTCAGTCGTGATCCCCCCGATATGGTTTTTATTTTCTCTCCGCAGTCGCCCAGTTCAATTACATTGAAACAGAGAGTCTGTTCGTGCTGGCGCCGATCGGGTCGCTCTCCATGGGCTCTATCACCAGCGCCATGGGCTTAGGCTTCCTCCTGTCCATGTTGTTCTTCATAGAACAGAACATCGTAGCGTCCCTCACCAACGCACCTGAGAACAGGTAAGTTTCGGCCCTCAGACCTGTCAGTTGGGGAACATTACATTGTATTTAACAGGCAGAAAGCACTTGAGCAAGTACGTTCCTTCTGGGACCCCAGTACCTACCTCAGGCCCACCATGGGAGATGATCTTACCACATGTGCTACAAAGAACAAATACATAACGTCTGGGGCTCTGTTATGCTGACCCCGGCAGTATACTTACCTGCAGCCAATGGCGTACTTACCAAAGTGGCAGCCAGTTCAGCCGCTGTAGTGTCACTGGAGAGATGGGGCCTCTTTCTGGGTTTCAGTGGCCGACCCCCTACATCCTGTGATTGGCTGCAGTAGTCACATGTCTGTGTCCCGAGAGGAAGCAGATTTCTCTCATCCCTTCATGGTTGCCTCCTCGTGGGCGTGTCCTCCGTTTCTGTGTGACCCTGCAGAGAAGGAGCAGAGTACAGACAGTGCACAGTATCAAGGATGGATCATTGAGCTTCTACTTTGGTTTTTAGGCTGGTCAAGGGGACGGCGTATCACTGGGATCTTCTCCTCGTGGCGCTTATTAACACCGGACTGTCCGTTTTTGGAATGCCCTGGATCCATGCAGCCTTCCCGCACTCGCCGATGCACGTACGAGCGCTGGCCAATGTGGAAGAGAGGGTGGAGCACGGCCACATCTACGAAACGTAAGTATCCCACCTGCAGCTGGTGAGTCTTCTGTTCATGTGCCATAAGAGACGCAGGGCCCACCCTTTATAATGGCCGAAACTTACATTGGTTTCACATGCAGCACTTTTAACCATCTTATTGTTTTCAATTTGAAAAATTCCTTGTTGATTAATTTGGTAAAATATCTTTATAGTGATCAGTGCTTTGTTTTTCTGATCCAGAGCTCCAAATCCCCGGCGTGGACATAGATGTAATACTAAGCATTCTGGCTGCCACCACTAGGGGGAGCTTCCTGTATACTGGTTTATTATTGAGAGCATTATGTGGCGCTATAAGCTCCTTCTAGTTGTTCCCATATAAATCTTTGTCTTTGCAGAGGATTTGGAGCTCTGTATCGGCAAAACAAAGCATCGGTGGCTATAAAGTTATATTAAGAAATAAATCTAAATGAATTGTACTCATGGGGGGACATTTTAGATGACAACCTAAAAGGACCCTAACCAAGCCATGACTTATATCCGCTGCTGCTGTAGTTTTAAAAGCTGTTGGATGCTGGGGGTTGTCACAGTATATTGGTACAGCTCAGTGGTCTCCAACCTGCATCTTTCCAGTTGCTTCACAACTACAACTCCCAGCATGGCCTCTAGACCAGAGGCACGAGTCTCTGTCTTTCCTGAAATCCAGGTTTATGGCGCCTAAATAAATAATTCACTGACAGCAAGCAGAAGTCCTAATCCTAAAATATTGTGTAAGAAAGTTGCAGATTTTTTTGCTGATATTATACGACAGGCAAGTCTGAGTATTTCCTGGCTCTTTGTCCATAGGGGGCGCTTTATCTGCTATAGCACTACAAGTTGCAGAATGTCGCAGTTGTTTGTCCTCCCTGTCAGCAGCTCTCCATATGTTTGTCCCCTTGTGTCTCACAGGATTGTCAGTGTGAAGGAGACGCGTCTCACATCGCTGGTGGCAAACATACTGGTGGGCCTCTCCCTCTTCCTCCTGCCCGTTCCCCTCCAGTGGATCCCCAAACCCGTCCTGTACGGCCTTTTCCTGTACATCGCCCTGACCTCCATTGACGGCAGCCAGCTCTTTGAGCGGGTGGCTCTGCTGTTGAAAGAGCAGGTAGGTGGACGGTGGTGGCGGGCGGGTGCGCAGGATGTGCCGCAGGTAGAGAAGCATTTAGTGCTTCCCCAGGAAATGGACGTATTGTGTGTGTCAGTGACCTGGAGCTCACATCAAAGGCAGCGGTATGTTTTACTTAGGTCCTCGCGAGCGGCTCCATCGCTTCCTGTCTGGATATAGGATCAGACCTGGTCCTGCGCTATACCATTCATCAAGAGCCAGAATAACATCACATACGTCATGCCATAGTCATATGCAGTGGTGTGCGACAACGTAGAGGGCAGTCACATATATATCAGTATAGATGGAAGGCTGCGGTCACATATATATCAGTATAGATACAAGGCTGCAGTCACATATATATCAGTACAGATGGAAGGCTGCAGTCACATATATATCAGTATAGATGGAAGGCTGCAGTCACATATATATCAGTATAGATAGAAGGCTGCAGTCACATATATATCAGTATAGATACAAGGCTGCAGTCACATATATATCAGTATAGATAGAGGGCTGCAGTCACATATATATCAGTATAGATACAAGGCTGCAGTCACATATATATCAGTATAGATGGAAGGTTGCAGTCACATATATATCAGTATAGATACAAGGCTGCAGTCACATATATATCAGTATAGATGGAAGGCTGCAGTCACATATATATCAGTATAGATAGAGGGCTGCAGTCACATATATATCAGTATAGATACAAGGCTGCAGTCACATATATATCAGTATAGATGGAAGGCTGCAGTCACATATATATCAGTATAGATACAAGGCTGCAGTCACATATATATCAGTATAGATGGAAGGCTGCAGTCACATATATATCAGTATAGATAGAGGGCTGCAGTCACATATATATCAGTATAGATACAAGGCTGCAGTCACATATATATCAGTATAGATAGAGGGTTGCAGTCACATATATATCAGTACAGATACAAGGCTGCAGTCACATATATATCAGTATAGATGGAAGGCTGCAGTCACATATATATCAGTATAGATACAAGGCTGCAGTCACATATATATCAGTATAGATGGAAGGCTGCGGTCACATATATATCAGTATAGATACAAGGCTGCAGTCACATATATATCAGTATAGATACAAGGCTGCAGTCACATATATATCAGTATAGATGGAAGGTTTCAGTCACATATATATCAGTATAGATACAAGGCTGCAATCACATATATATCAGTATAGATGGAAGGCTGCAGTCACATATATATCAGTACAGATACAAGGCTGCAGTCACATATATATCAGTACAGATACAAGGCTGCAGTCACATATATATCAGTATAGATGGAAGGCTGCAGTCACATATATATCAGTACAGATACAAGGCTGCAGTCACATATATATCAGTATAGATGGAAGGCTGCAGTCACATATATATCAGTATAGATGGAAGGCTGCAGTCACATATATATCAGTATAGATACAAGGCTGCAGTCACATATATATCAGTATAGATGGAAGGCTGCAGTCACATATATATCAGTATAGATGGAAGGCTGCAGTCACATATATATCAGTATAGATACAAGGCTGCAGTCACATATATATCAGTATAGATGGAAGGCTGCAGTCACATATATATCAGTATAGATACAAGGCTGCAGTCACATATATATCAGTATAGATAGAGTGCTGCAGTCACACATGCAGAGAGGTTAATGATGTCTATAGTCACATAGAGAGAGTTCAGGTATGTCTGTATAGTCACATGCAGGGAGGTCGGTGGTGTCTGTATAGTCACATGCAGGGAGGTCGGTGGTGTCTGTATAGTCACATGCAGAGAGATCGGTGATGTCTGTATAGTCACAAGCAGGGAGATCATTGGTGTCTGTATAGTCACATGCAGGGAGGTCGCTAATGCCTGTATAGTCACCCGTAGGGAGGTCGGTGGTGGTACATTTAAATACATATCCCTGATGGCTGATTATCAAATATTTTGAACTACTGGATTTGTATAAAATGTATATACACTCTGACAAAAAACATACCGCACCTAGACAAAAAACTCAGCATGCAGTTATGTATTAGGCAGATATATAAATGATTACCGATGTGGTCTAATTAGACACTGGTTCTTACCACAAGAGGGTGTACAAGTACTTCCCCGCTACCCTTTAAGAAGGCTCTCAGAGGCCACTTTTGGGTAGTGTACCTCTTGGTGTGAGATTGTTGACTGCTAGACATGCTTCCACAATGCAATTGAAGACATTTTGCCCAGTTGACAGAGAGCAGGAACATCATTGGTCTAAGAGATTCAGAATGGTCATTTCGATGAATTACCCGCCATCTAGGACGTTCTCACCTAGCTGTTAGGAGGAGATGTTGGGAGCAGTGGTTATGTGAGGGCACAAAAACACATGGTGAATAGGCTCTGGACGGCTAAGACAGACCACCAGTAGAGAGTACTGTTTGATCTGCTGACAAGCACACCTCTGTCTCTGCCCGGACTATTTGTAGGTGCTTAGAATAAGGAAATTTGGTGTCATGGCTCCCATTACATGGCCTGCCATTGACAGCCAGCCACCATCACCTTTGTTAGCAGTGATGTCAAGAAGGAGGAACTTGGACTGGTAAGGGCTGGAACTGTATTGTCTTTAGTGATGAATACAGGTTCTGTGTTCAAGTATGGAGACCTCTTGGTGAGCGCTTCAATCCTGACTTGGCTGTGGAGCGACACACTGCCCCAACTGCTGGTGTGATCATCTGAGGAGCCATCGCATATGACAGTCTGTCGCCCCTAGTAGTTATAGCTTCCCACTTATCTAGGCCTGTATCTCGCCTTGAATCCAGGCTAGAGGCTGTATCTCGCCTTGAATCCAGGCTAGAGGCTGTATCTCGCCTTGTATCCAGACTAGAGGCTGTATCTCGCCTTGTATCCAGGCTAGAGGCTGTATCTCGCCTTGTATCCAGGCTAGAGGCTGTATCTCGCCTTGTATCCAGTCTAGATGCTATATCTCGCCTTGTATCCAGGCTAGAGGCTGTATCTCGCCTTGTATCCAGGCTAGAGGCTGTATCTCGCCTTGTATCCAGGCTAGAGGCTGTATCTCGCCTTGTATCCAGGCTAGAGGCTGTATCTCGCCTTGTATCCAGGCTAGAGGCTGTATCTCGCCTTGTATCCAGGCTAGAGGCTGTATCTCGCCTTGTATCCAGGCTAGAGGCTGTATCTCGCCTTGTATCCAGGCTAGAGGCTGTATCTCGCCTTGTATCCAGGCTAGAGGCTGTATCTCGCCTTGTATCCAGGCTAGAGGCTGTATCTCGCCTTGTATCCAGGCTAGAGGCCGTATCTCGCCTTGTATCCAGGCTAGAGGCCGTATCTCGCCTTGTATCCAGGCTAGAGGCCGTATTTCGCCTTGTATACAGGCTAGAGGCCGTATCTCGCCTTGTATACAGACTAGAGGCCGTATCTCGCCTTGTATACAGACTAGAGGCCGTATCTCGCTTTGTATACAGACTAGAGGCCGTATCTCGCCTTGTATACAGACTAGAGGCCGTATCTCGCCATGTATACAGACTAGAGGCCGTATCTCGCCTTGTATACAGATTAGAGGCCGTATCTCATCCTGTATCCAGGCTAGAGGTCGTATCTCATCCTGTATCCAGGCTAGAGGCTGTATCTCATCTTGTATCCAGGCTAGAGCTCACACAACAGGGTCCTAGATCCTCCTTCAGTTGTGCAGTTTCCTCAATAATCATCTTTTTTCCTCTGATATTGTAATCACGTACAGATATCATCACATCCGCACATAGACAGCTTCATTTTAACATCTTCCTGGTGCTGTATTTTTGGTCAGTGAGCTTACTATGGAGCACAATGAGCACAGGCTGCTAGTCTTACTGGCACTTGTGGTTTATCCTACTGGTTTCCAGCATTGTATCAGTGTGTGTATTGTTTTCCCACTACAGACTGCGTACCCCCCGACCCATTACATCAGAAGAGTCCCCCAGAGGAAGATTCACTACTTCACGGGGCTCCAGGTCTTGCAGCTTGTTATCCTATGTGGCTTCGGCATGGCGCCTCTCCCGTACATGAAGATGATCTTCCCTCTGATTATGATAGGAATGATACCCATCAGGTAAGCCGGGTCCGAGCAATAGCATCAGTTGTGAAGAAGTGGAGCTAGAGTTTTTGTCACTGCCCATAAGAGCTAACAATCTACAGGTTAGATATCTCCATTGATCAGCACCATCGGTGAGGCATCTGCGTATGACCACTTTTAAAGTGGTTTCCAGGATAGGTCCTCAGGATAAGCCATCTATATTTGATGCGGTGGTGGTCCAACACCCGGAACTTCGCCAATCAGCAGTTCTGCAGTAGCACTGAAGCAGGAACTACAGAGCTGCATCCAACCCCCAGCTAATATATGTTGTCTCATGTCTAATCATCATCTCCAGATCCCTGCCTCTAACTCCTTGTTATCTTCCTTAGATACAACCTTCTACCCAAGATCATCGAGTCCAAATACCTGGATGCTATGGATGCCGAGCATTAGAAAGAGCCTGAAACCATCCGGAGATGCGTCCACATTCTTTAACGCTTAAGGAAATGTAGGGTTTTGAATTTTGCAGGGGACAGGTTTGAATTTTATTTTTCATTGTTGCAACTTTTTGGATTTGTACAATGACCATTGACCAAAGTGGAATGAAGGGGACGCGGAGCTCGACGACCTTAACTGGAATACCCCAAAGATGCTCTACAATGGTCGGGCCCGCATTTCTGAACCTGGCCTTAGTTCTATGTTGATTATTTTTGGGGATTTTTTTTAAGCATCCTATATATCCCACAAAACCGAATTCGGATTTTCGAGCACTTTTCCAGAATTTATAGTAGTGAACTGGCCAAAAAGATGTATATTTTTCTCCTAAGGATCCTTGCAATACTCTTTGAAGTGGATTTTTTGGCTCTACACTGGTGGATTGGGGACATGACTCCAGAGTGCGAGGTCCGTGTTGCCTCCTCATTATTTTTTTTATTAAGTCAGGTTGAGAAATAAAGGACTTTTTACCGATTGACGTCACTGCACACAGCAATGACGATGTCTGCAGATCAACCAAAAGTGTTAATGATGTTTTTGTTTCTCTCCATCGTAGGCTTGCCCCTAGAATGTAAGCTAACTTTTACCCCTTTGGGACTTTTTTTTTTTTTTTTTTAACATGTAGATGAAGTAAAGAGGTATACAAGCTGTCAAATTTGCACAGCAGCGACTTGGCATTATGCACAAATTCACTCAGATACCAGCACTTTTTTTTTGTCTTTTTTTGTTTTGTTTTTGTGTGTCTGCGTGTGTCTGTGTGCATCCTGACAAACCTCCATGCATACATGCTCCATAGCGCATTGATAATGCATGTTTTATGTATAATGTTTATACATCACTAGTGGAAGGTGTCACACTAGAGTTCTTGGGTTTTATTTTTTAATATGACCTCTTTCTGGAAGGCCCAACAGCTTCACGATGGTGATGGCAAGTGTTTACTCTTCTCAGTGTAGCGTCGAGGCTTGACGAAGAACATGGACGACCACACTGTGCTAACCAACGACTGGACTCTGTTGCACTTTCCTACAAGCACAGGCTTGGCAATTTGTGCTTCATGCCTGGACCGTCTCCTACGAGACCAACCATTTTTGTTTTCTGAAATCAAAATGTTGCTGTAGTGACTCCTTTTGCATCCTGAAGGCCAAGCGTGGTATCTCAACGACTGGTGGATCTCAGTATCCGTAACACTTACGGCTGATTGTTCTGCTTTGAATGTAGAGGTCAGTGACCCTGGACCATACCATCTCACCAAAGATACGTTTGTAGGCGCCTGTTACACTGATATTTGTGTCTGATTGGATGCTGAATATGGTTATTTCCTGCAAAATGCAGGGTCTGTATTGTATTTCGCAACCGCCTGAATGAGACTGGCCTCTTGACCTCTCTAAATTCTGGTGTATCTGATGTGAATTTTGCATGATGACTTCAACGTCTGGATGACGTTCAAACCGGGTTACGTTTTACCAGAAAGGACTATTTTTGTAAATGCGTACTTGTTGGATTAAGGACTAATACCCTCTATGACGTTTTGTTCTGTTTCTCAGTTTGCAGTTGTTTCCTTTCAATTTATAGCTTTATTTTTGTTTTTACTCTCTTGCATTGTATGAAACCCGGTTACTTAAGACAGCAATTCATGTTTTTGGGCGACAAAACAATCCTGTACCCTCTGACGTTGAGCATGCTGTGGATTATATGGATACTGAGTATCACGAGAAGCACTTGACTGCACAGAATCTGACGGAGCAAACTATTCAAAAAAATCTTCTTTGAAAGGAACTTCATTGAGTCACTTTCGCTTTGGTGGAAGTTGACCTTGACCATGTTGTCCATACGTTATTTTTTGTGTGTGTGTTCTTTATGTTGTGACCTCTGATGAATCCATCTATACCGGTTCCTTCAGTCATGACACTATGTCATGGAGAACGGTTTCTTGCCATTCATCCCTTTGAAGCTGTGTAAGTCCTTACCAGTACAGTGCATGCTCGATTTCAGATGGGGACCTATATATATATATATATGTATACAGTATATACTACATAAGTGCTGCTTTAAGTCTACCGTTTGCTATGAGCGGGTCAATTTTTGTAAATATTTGAGATGTCTGGAATCAAAGAGAACAAAGCACCGAAAAAAATTATATTAATAAACGATTGTTTAAACAAGAGCTGACTGTGTGTGTTACTGGTTCTGTATTCCCTGGTGTGATATATGGATTTCGTTTTATAAAGACATGCTCGGGGAGCACAAGCAGAGCACTAAATCAAGTGGTGCTACACATTTCACACACGTCCCTTCAGCTCTGATTCGGCCACCTGTCTAACACATCACATCATCTCAAGACGTTCAGGAGACCAGTGAGGGTTCTAAGACCTCCAGTGCGTAACGTTCTTGCACATCTTAGGTTAGGGCAATTCGGAAATTGCAATATAATGATTGTCCCTATGTACTGCAGGTCCGTTTGAAACCCCCACATGACAGTTGCGCCAAATCCAACCATGTTTGCTTTTTGGTAACACTTTGCCATCATTGACTACAGTACAAGTGCAATTGCAACCTGTGTACGATTTGACAGTTTAGCCCAACCTGAAATGGATACTAAACCCTGAAAATATATAACCCTAAAAAAAACTGGGCCCGTTTTTGGTTTTGTATTTTTCTCCCCAGGTTCCAGTAGCCATAACTTTTTTAATATTCCATTCATATAGCCAATACGAGGGCTTATTTTTTGTGGGATAAGGTGAATTTTTTTAAGGGCACCATTTAATTTACCATGTCTGTTATTGGAAAATGGGAAAAAATTTAATTGAAAAAATACCACAATTCCTCAAAGGTTTTTACATCATGGCGTTCACTGTGTGCTAAAAAAGACACAACATCGTTATTCTACTGCTCATTATGAATATGGTGATACCAAACTTATAGTTTTTTTACTACTTAAAAAAAAAAACCTTTGAAAACTACATTACAAAATAACGTGGTCTTAAAAGGCAGTAAATGCTCAACCCCATATGCAGTTGTGCATCTATACCCGGGGTAGCAAACCCTGCACATGTGGTCCATTGCTAATGGCAATCCCCAGCAAAAAATGCATACAATGGAGGATGCCCGCTGCGGACCACAAGTGCCACAAGGACATCCTACACCAGATAGTAAAATGTGTGGATGTAATTGACTATATGGGAGCTGTTTGCTGTGAGTCGGACCTTACTCTCCTATAATTTGCCTACTGGCCCCTGGTACTGCCCATACGGCACAGGTAGGTTAGCGTTAGATCCCATGCCACTTGAAATACCTTGACGGGGTGTGCGGGCTCCGGTATGGCCTTCATATAAGGATATATTGGCTAAAGTCTCATTTTAACATCAGTGATTTTGTTGATTGCATCTACCACAGGAGTGCACCTATTCTTGTAAATGTTTATTTAAAATAATATATTTGCATCACCATTTTCTGAAAGCCATTGCTTTTTTAGATTTCTGTCTAGAGAACTGTATGAGGGCTTGTTTTTTGCGGAATGAACTGCGGAAGTTTTTATTGATACTATTTTTGTGGTATGTTCAACTTTTTTTTATCACTGTTATTCAATTTTGTGGGCGAGAAAAGGTAACAAAAGAAATGGTGAATCGTGTGGTTTTAATTTTTTTTCCATTACCGCACAGGAATTGTATTTTAATAGTTCAGATATGGTGATACCTGATATGTTTACTTTTTTAAATAATATATTTTTATATTTAAGGGAAAAGGGGGTGATTTAAACTTTTAATATTTAATGGATTTTTTTGTTAAAACTTTTTTTTTTCTTTTTTTTTTTTACTTTTATAGTAATAACATTTAACCCCCTTGGGGGCTAGAACTTGGGGTCTTTTGATCACTTGTCCTAGTCACCATAATAGAGATCTGTTAGGGTGAATAGGAGTTTCACACACTCCCTGCTAAGCTGTGCCTCGTGCACAGCAGGGAGGTTACCATGGCTGCCTGGTAAGCTTCAGAAGTGTCCAGGCTGCCATGGTGACCGATCGGAGCCTTACGATTTCACTTCGATAGGAAGGCAGAGGAAGCTGCATCCCTCTGCCTTGCTTCACAGCTGTTGCGATTGGTGTTGATTGCGGCATCTGAGGGGTTAAATTATGGGGTTCGGCAGGATCACTGTACCCAGTGCAGTGGCCAGGGTTTGGGGTGGCCCCAACGCTACGCTGGCTCCCTTGGACACCGTCAAGGTGTCACCACGTGTTGCTGCTCTCTTGAAGGGATGGAAAGGCGTGGTGCCCCCCAATGGGAAATAAGTCCAGAGAGTCAGGATCTGTAGTAAACCAGGGTACTTCTGTACTGGAGGAATTCAGGTACAAAACAATACAATACAGGCGAGGCTTTGGGCTGCTTTTCCAGTTTTCTTCCTGGCAGAAGAAGGGTTTGATGCTGAGGAAAGGCCTGAGCTAGCTGTCCCTTTTTCTCTTCAGAAGGCTGGTACCCTGGTCTAAGGCTGGTGATCCAGGGTCTGTGGCAGCATATCCCCGTCTCAGCATCTTCTTCTGGTCACTCAGTAGTCTGGCAGAGTCTCCTCTTCCAAGCACTGATCCCTAACTGTAGCACACGAGGGGCAATGACTGCTCACCTTATATACAATTTTTTCTAGGCTAGAACCTTAAAGTGGGAGGGGTGGAGTGGAGAAACTCAGCACTAACAGATACATGGTTTCAGCACCCGTCTGGTATAGACTTACATTAAAGCTTCAATGATACAACACAGCAGGTTTTCCAGACAAAAACACATTTCCAGACATAACAACATAGCTGAAACCAGACATTTAACCCATTAAGGACCAGCACCGTACATGTACGGCAGGCTGATTGGGTTGGGCAGAGGAGCTGTGCCTGCCCGTTCAGCGGTAGGGGTCCCGCAGACACTGATAAGCAGGCCCCTGCTTTATGTGCCGGCATCTGTGAAAATACTGATGCCGGCGCATTAACTCTCGCACTGCCACGGTCAGCGCTGACTGTGGGATTGTGCGGGGTGGCTATCGGGTCCCCGCGCTGCTGTGACTAGGACCTGATGGCAGGGAAGATCCAGCCCCCGGAAGCACAGAAAGCAGGCTGTAAATGTATTACACACAGTTATACACTTACAGGCAATGCATTACAATACAGAAGTATTGTGATGCATTGTAAAGGGGATCAGACCCCCAAAAGTTGAAGTCCCAGAGTGGAACAAAAAATAAAGTGAAAAAATAAAGTTACAAAAAAAGTTTTCCAAAAAATAAAAGTAACAGTTTCAAGTAAAAAAATAAAAAAACTTTTATTGTAAAAGATAGGGAAAAAAATAAAAGTAGACATATTGGGTATCGCCGCGTCAAAACATGGTATTCTTTAAACCCTATGGCAGCTGTGTAAAATTACCAGCTTCTCAATCAAAGTTCTAACAGTTTCTCAGTATTCATTAACCCTTTCCACAGAGCCATGTAAATACAGTGATAATGAACAGGATATATATCACAAAATATAAAATGCATGTACACAGTATTAAACGATATAAGTTAACCCGATAAAGTAAGACGTTTTAACTTTGCTTAAGGGATATAGGTAAATGTCTAAATGTCAAAGTACTCCCTGCTCTAGGCTCTACACCAGTCATTGCGGACGGATGTCTGCTGTATGATACAGCAGGCTCACCGGTATGTTACAGTGGTTGAAGGGGTTATAGTGCAAACACAGCTACCGTGTGTCTGAGCTGCCCCCCAATCTGCTACAATAAGATTTTTTATGCATGACCTCACATGCAACAGGAAGTCCGGGAGAGGGGCGGGGCTTAAGCCGGTTTTAATGGGGAAGCTTGACAGGTGTGTATACATAACATCAGCCAGAAAGCTGGTAGGTATCAATATGATTTATGTTTTTTTATTTATTTAATTATTTTTATATTAATGAGCTATCCTCTGGATAGAACATCAATATCAGATAGGCTGGGGTTTGATCAGCTGTTTGAAGAGTGCCACGGCCTCTTCCTAGGCCAGCGATGTCATATTCATTGGTCACGTGGCCTATGTACAGCTCTGTCCCATTCAAGTGAATGAGGCTGAGCTGCAGTAACTCGCATGGCCACTATCCAATGGATGGCGCTGTGCTTGGTAAGCTGTGAGGAGGCTGCGGGGCTCACCAAAGTGCCATGGCCTCTTGTAACAACTGATTGGTGGGGATGACAGGTATCGGACCCCCACTCATCTCATACTGATGACCTATCCTGAGGGTCATCAAAATCATGGAAAACCCTTTTAATGTGTATCTAGTGTATACAGTTTAGGTTTATAAGCATAACGTTTGCAGTGCTGTTATTGTGTATTTGTAAGCATGCTATAGGATACAATAGACGCATTCAAGTCCCGTTATTCTGACCACTTCCTACTTTCGATGTCAGCAGCGCGTAGCTCATGAAGGACGTCCCGTGTGCTGAGCTGGCTCTGTGGGTATATAAGGTGTGCTGAGCTGGCTCGGTGGGTATATAAGGTGTACTGAGCTGGCTCTGTGGGTATATAAGGTGTAGTGAGCTGGATCGGTAGGTACATAGGGTGTGTAATAGGCTTGCTGCACACATATGCCTCGTTGCTCTCATGGGTAAAAGTAGTGATTTATCAGAGTTATAAAAGGGGATGATTATTGTCTTTGGGGCCACGGGTTCACAGAACAGTTCATGCGCTGCTGTGGTGAAAGTGAATGGTGAGTGGACAAATGGCACCATTGGCAATAAGCGACGTGGAGACTGTGGAGCACCACGTGTCACTGATGTGAGAGGTAAACGTTGGGTACGAAGGTGTGTGAGGGTGGACTGATGTTACAGTGGATCAGCTCACTGCCAATATGAACCAGGGGCGACCACACATGTGTCTACAAAGTTCCGTGAACCCTACTGCGTATGGAGCTCCGGAGTAAACGGACGGTCACGGCACCTCTGGTACTGAAGGTGCCTCGGCAGAAAAGGTTCCAATTTACATGGCAGTATTGGATTTGGACCTCCACTGATTGGCAAAGGGTTGCCATCTCCAGAGTCCTGTTTTCTGCTTCTTGAAACGGATGGACGTTGGTGTGTCAGGTGTGAAACAGAGAACACTCCCAACTGATTTGGGTATGAATCCATCCTTGCAGATCATGTACACCCATCCATGCTGTTTGTCTCCCATGAGGCGGATGGGATCTTTGAGCAGATTGAGACATGTCACACGGCTTGAATTCTCCGACATTGGTTGGAAGAACATAACCAGGACTTCCAAGTATTTCCTTAGCCCCGTTATTCCCCAGACTTGAACCCAATTAAGCATCTGTGGGACCACCTCGATCATCAGCTTTACTTTACGGATCCTCCCCCACGCCACCTCCAGTATCTGTGGGATGCACTGTAGTCAGCATGGCTCCAGCCATCTGTGACAACCTACCAGGACCTTACTGAGTCACATCCAGCCCATCTAGCTGCTGTCTGTGCTGCACACAGCGGTTGCTCTGGATATTAGCTGATGGTCATAATAATGTGACTCGACTATGTATATATACAGTATAAATGTGTGTGCGTTTACTGTCCAGAAATAATATCGTACTATGCGGGTCATCTATACACACTCTTACTTACGATAAACTACATTTGTCTTATCATCAGGCTCTCAAAGTGGAGAAAAAACCTGATTATACAGAGATCAGCAGCTCTACATTTGTACCGCTTATCTCTCTGGACATCTCAGCTGCTCTGTATATTAACGTAACACTGTGGTTGTTATATATAAGGGCCATCATTTTGATGAATGTGTCTACATGAAGCTTTTAGTCCCGACAGCATCTTATTTTTTGAGGATTTATTCTTTACTTGTACAAGTGCCCTGTGAATTGTATGTGAGCAGCTAAGTCAGTGTCAGTTTAGCTTTCCTGTTACTGTATAATCAGCATGTCTGGAGATACAGAAATGCTGACACTATTTAGGAGTGAGGAGGAGAGTTTAGCTTGGTAGATTTAGTATTCTGCATTCTCTATTACAACTTTCCCAAGACCCTGGAATACATATCTGCCTAGCTATGGCACTGTTTAGGAATGGGGAGGAGGATTTATCTTGGTAAATTTAGTATTTTGCGGTCCATTACTGTTTATTACAGTTCCACATTGTTTTAACCCTGCTTTCCCAGGACCTTTGGAGTCAAATCTGTCCATATATTGCACTTCAGAGTGAGGAAAATGATTTGATCAGGTAGACTTACTATTTAGCAGTCTCTATTACAGCTCCACATAATATGTTACCCTTCTTTCCTGAAACCCTGAATGACAAATCTGTCTCACCGTGCTACAGGATCGAGGATTTGTAACAGGGATTGTTACTCAGCTTTTCCAGGCTCCTGACTAGGTATTCTATGCTACTGGGGATTTACCAGTTTATCAGGCTGTTTTGGCATTCTGCAGTCTGGAAAAGCTGGGTAACAACCTCTGTGGATGGTGATGGGTCATATTGGTTCTATAAAATACACAATGCCGTCCTGATATATTGTGGGATTCTGTCCTATAGTGCCAGGGACCCATAATCTGTTGTCTGTTGTTATGCAGCTCTACAGACTTGTCACCCAGCTTTTCCAGAATACTGACAGGTTGGTCTAGCTGTATTAAGGGATTTAGCATTACATAACTAGGCAGATTTGGAGATTAGGACTCCAGGAAAGCTGAGATGTAATGGAGGACACACTTGGTACATACATTCTGTATACTGTGCACTATAACCATAAGTATAATATCAGGACAACAGTGAGTATATACTATATATGTATAGTAATCACCAGCATACCTCCCCATGCCACCCAGCTTTCTAAAGCTGCTGAAAGGCAAATCTGCAGAATTATCAGTGAAGGGAGGAATTCTCACTGAGTAACTGGGCAGATTAGCTACTCAGCTGAATGTACTGTTATATATATATATATATATATATATATATATATATATATATATATATATAAGAAAGAATGGGTGCAATCCTTTTAGAACAGCTTGCTCCACTGTTACGTTAGTATAAATATCCAAAAATTGAAGCAGCACACCAAAATAGTGAAAATAAGTGGACTGGCTTTATTACCCTTGCAACGTTTCAACTGCACAATGCAGCCTTTCTCAAGCATAGTATGTATATATACATGTCACAAAAATCCACGGCACTCCTTAAAAGTGATAAATGTGCTTTTTATTCACACATGTAATACAGCAACGTTTCAGTTCTCTCTCAGAACCTTTCTCAAGCCAAGTGGCTTGAGAAAGGTTCTTAGAGAGAACCGAAACGTTGATGTATTACATGTGTGAATAAACAAATTTTTCACTTTTAAGGAGTGCCGTGGATTTTCGTGACTTGTCTACAACCCAGAATCGAGGGGTAACCGCTGGCACCCGCTTTACAGTTGGCAAAGGAGTGATGCCCTACTTTTCGTGTGTGTGTATATATATTGTGGTCGGGGCAACATGACACGTAACCGTCTACCTTCCTGCCTAACTAAACTAAGCGGCTTGAATTGTGCCATAACCGCTGCGTAGGAGGAATGCCTAAAAGGGGGCAAAAACCCCACAACTAAATGATAGATAATAGATTATAGCAACAACACTAACATGACCAACCTCTTGAATGTGAGAATATCTCTAGACTAAGTTGAGGTATGTACCTATTGAACATGCAGAGCGCAATTGACCAAATTTCCGGATAATATGGGCCGGAGCTTTTGTTCCTAGGGGCAGCAGATGCTGCACCTAACCTGAAGAAAAGGCCAGATAGCTGTCTGTTTCAACCCTAAATTGGACACCGGCATACGGACATGCCGCACAACTGAGAGGTGGTGAGTGGTGTCGTAGGAACGGCAACAGAGGACTCTCAAGGTCTCGGTCTGTTAAGGCTGTCAGTAACTGCTGAAAGACACGAATGGGCACCCTGAATGGAATGTCGGAAAGAAAATGATTATATTGGGGACCAGAAAATGGCAACAAAACCAGTGCCAGCGAAAGCATCAGAAAAACCAAATTGTTGAAACCGCCGTGGCCTGAGTGACAGGTCAGGTCTGATGTTGTGATACCGCAACCTGATGAAAATGTGACTTGCCAACATTCTGAACCTATAACAACCTTTGAAGAAACGTCAAGTAGCGAAGCCCGTAACCTAATGGGAAATCCACCTGTAACTTGACTCGTCTGCTAATAAAGTTTTTTGTTTTTTTTTATCCTACTACCTGAGCAAAAGATACAATTGACCACACCAACGGAGAATGGCGAGCTGTGACATGACCTGAAAAGCCAAAATGACATGCAAAGACGATCCTGGCTTTGGTAGAATGCTGACACTGATATGAGGCATGCAGTAATATAAACCACCTGCAATACACAACGCTGCTATAGATGAGTACATATAAACGATGCAATCATCAGCACGTACCCCCTGTTGAAATGTGGGTGTATATGCCGTAAAAACTGTCTAAACTCTGTTCTTGGCAAAAGCCACGCTCATATCTATTTTGAGCAAAATAAAGCAATAAAACAAGGCAAAATAAGTGGTCCTCATGGGTCTTTGCAATTACCTTTGTAGGAAGTAGCTCCACCCGTGTCCAGCTAACATTCTCATTTGAAGATGGATACCCAGCACTTTGCACAGGTGCTTTTTAAGTACACAACCTTAAACACATATTTTACATTTCCAAAAATAAATGTTACAAATGAAACATACCTCAACAGAGAAGAGCTTACAGTCTACTTAATCTAATACAAAAAAACTAGAGACCCTATTAAGGGAGGGTTCCATAGCAACAAAAAAACTTTGCTCAATTGAGCTCAATTCACCACTTTTACCCTTAATATTTAAATCAGTAAAACTTCACTTTTATTAGTAGTTCTCTAAAAATGTTTGTGAGTTTTGACACACTTGTTAAAACTACTGCTCGAATTTGCACACTGCTATCGCACAGGTTGCTAGTGGTAACGGAGGGTGTGCACTACCCTCCTAACCTTCCCACAAGTTTGCAATCAGTGTATAACTACCTGCCTGACTAATCCTGCAGGGTACTCGGTGCTGTGAACATACACCCTAAAGTAAATAACTGTTTCCTACTGTTTCCTACTCAGTGTTTAGCAACTCGAGCAGAGCTAAAACCAACAGATTCTGTCCCCCAACATGTTTCACCAGATAAACTGGCGTCTTCAGGGAAAGGACAGACTTGAAACACCATGCTGAACACTCCTATTTATAGTTTGTAATCCTATAATTGGCCAATAGTACCATTGGCATTAGACTGACAGTTTAAAGAGCCAGTGAACTGGTCAGGTTTAAATTTATTGGTTGAATCATTGGATGCCTGCCAGATAACGTGCTGCGCAGACCCAAGCTGCGCAAACACTTATTCCACACTCAAGTTGGATGACTGGTTATTGAGTAACTACCAGATAATGTGCTGCGCAGACCCTTGCTGCGCTAACACTTATTCTGTAGTCAGGTAAAAGCTACTCACTATATATGAATCACCCAGCAGCCCCTGCCAAGTCTGCCACACTGCGACTACACAAGCGCTGATACCACTAGTTCTTACATACTACCAACATGGACGATCCCCTGTTTACACACATATAATCAGGGGCAAAGCATGTAGAGGATATAAAAAAAAATAAAAAAATAAAAAAATTTTTGAAAAAAAATTTTTAAAAAAGAAAAAAAAAAAAAAAAACATTTTTATATCCCCGTCCATAGTACTAAATGCACCAGACCTGGTTGCAAAACATTGTAATGTCGGAGTATATCATCCTTAATAGGTACAGGCTTAATTACCAAGGTATCAGACACAAGGGGCAACATAATAACCAAGCGCGTCTAGATACATCAAGACGCGCCTGGGTCCCTCAGATAGTGGGCACAAGCTTAATTATAAGCAGTGTCAAAATATAGATAGTAACATGTTGAACAAACGCGCCTCGATGTATACAGACGCGCTTGGATCCCTCAGGTAATGTATATAAGGGGTTCCGAGTCCCCTCTCTCTGTTCCCATGCATACATTAATACCCAAAACACCAGAGCCCAAGAGTGTCACACTTCCACCTTGCTAGACAGGTACCATGTTGGCCTTAGTGACTCATATATATTATGTCATAATCTATAGTTTACGCTAGCTCAAAAGATCCCAGAGTGTTCAGCCTATATTACTCACAATTGAAATAGTGTGATCATATTTATTGAAAATACACCTAGATCGTATTACAAAAGCGACGAAAATGTGAATCCCTCATTGAGTCCATGTGGACTCAAACTCTCCAAGCGATATATCCATTTGGCTTCTTCTTGGTATAGGATTTTATCCAAATTTCCACAGCGTGGTCCTAGGTTTCTCTTACATAATCCCCAGAATTGCAGGCATGATGGATTTCCAGAATGAAAGGTTCTAACATGTCTTGAGATGCTTGTATCAGCCTTTGTGTTAATACTGCTTACATGTTGGCAAATTCTCCTACTGAAATTCCTGTATAGTCTTGCCTACATATAATTTAGGAGCACGGACATTGGGCGATATATATTATTCCTTTAGTTTGACAATTAATGAACTCTCTTATGTCATATTTTCTCTCATCTTTAGGATTGATGAAAAATTTCTTTTTTGGACGTATGGGCAGAAGCTACACCTCCCACAGGGTGACTTCCCACAACTGTAGATCTCAACCAGGTAAGTGGCGCAGGGTTAGTATTGTAAAAACTGTGGACCAAATGGTCCTTTAAATTTTCCCCTCCTGAGCGTAATCTGGGGTCTTTTAGCCAATACCTCTTGAAAATCAGGGTCAGCCTGCAGAACATGCCAATGCTTATGCAGGATATTATACACTTGTTTGTTACGGTTATCAAAGTTTCCTATACATCTGATTGTTGTGGATTCCTTTATTGGTTTCGATTGCAGTAATGAAACTCGATCAGTATCTTTAGCCCTTTTAAAGGCCTTATGCAGTATTTTTAGGGTAACCTCTATTTTGGAACCTCGAATACAAGGTCTCACATTCCTTGAGGAACCCAGAGTCATCCGAACAGTTTCTGCGCGCCCTAATATATTGGCCTACCGGAATACCCTTTTTAAGGGGCGGTGGGTGATAACTTTGCCAATGTAATAGCGTATTAGTAGAGGTAGGTTTCTATAGACCTCAGTGACGATACGGCCACCT
>CM065589.1:618945665-619194724 GCA_033119425.1 Bufotes viridis
CGTGACAGTCAACAGACATTCGTGATTAATGAATATAAGCCTGAATAACGTAAACAGGCAACAGACATTAGTAATTAATAAACGTAAGCCTGAATAGCGTAAACAGGCAACAGAAATTAGCAATTAGTAAACGTAAGCCTGAAAAAACGTAAAAGGCAAGAGACATTAGAAATTAATAAGCATAAGCCTGAATAACGTAAACAGGCAGCAGACATTAGCAATTAATAAATGTAAGCCTGAATAACGTAAACAGGCAACAGACCATAGTAGTTGGCAAACGTAAGCCTGAATAACGTAAACAGGCAACAGACATTAGTAATTAATAAACGTGATGAGATGAAAACAGGCGGCGGCGGACCCACAGATTGTGGGAAGACGGTATGGGAGAATGTGCAAGTAGGAAAGTAGATGTAGTGCATGAAGTGCCCGTGTTGATATCCTGCTACCTGGCTGGAATACTGGAGACCTGGAAAAGAAACATAAATGCAACTGTTGGAAGATAAAAAAAAAGTATTAGTGTGACAGAGGAGAAAACAAAAAGGAGTGAGGCTGGCCGGAGCCCAGGTGAGATAAGAGTTAAGCGGCCTGGAGTGAACCAAGCTTGAGGTAGAGAGAGAGCGTGGCAAGTAGACCCTAGCAAATTTGAACTACTAATGCTAATCAATATGCTTGATAAAGGCACTATTGTTGAGCCGAAACGTCGCAGCTTTTTTACCACATGGGTGAATAAATATTTTCTTTCTATTTTTACCAGGTGTGCTGTCCAATTTTCGCCTGAGATATATATATATAAAAATATGGTAGGTAAACATATATATATATATACCTACCGTATTTTTCGCTTTATAAGACGCACCCCCTCCACCCCAAAGTGTGTGTGGGGGGGGGGGGGTGTCAGTGCGTCTTATAAAGAGAAGGTGCCTCAAATCAAGAAGGCCGGCACTATTGTAGGATAGCAGGAGCTGTTGCTAAGCCTACTCCTGATCATGCTAATTAAGTGTGGGGCGGGCGGTGGCTAAGTGTTCAGTGATGCTGAATGCCACCAGCCCACACGTCCTTACCACAGATCTTCCGGCCGGCCAGCCCCCTCCATACCACAGGAGGAGGAGAAGAGAGAAGAGCAGTCCTCCTCTGTTGCATTGCCGCCCACATGCATGTAACGCTGATTGGTGATGTTTGCCGGCGGGAACTACGGCTCCTCCACCAATCAGCTTACTCCCTCCCATTGCCTTACCACGAGCGCCGCTGTTACAAAGCTCCGCCGCTTCTACTGTGCTATTCCCTGGCCTGTCACCTAAAGTCTGGGGTAAGTGACAGCTCAGGGGCCGGCCTAAAAATTAAATGTGTGTTAAATAGGACTATAACTCCCCTCATCTATAGGAATGCACAGATGTACAGCAGTCATATTTCATATAAACACAGGCCACTAATGGTAGTCCAGTTCCTGGACATTGTGTATATTTAATGTGACTATAACACCCCTCATCCTTAACAATACAGCAATGTACTGCAGTACATGGGTGAATTCTTTAGGATGATGGGGTTATAGTCACATAACAGTGCATCAACCACAGATTCCCCCATAACAGTAAGTCATTCAATTATCCCCATAACAGTGTTTCATCCACAGATCCCCATAGCAGTGTTATCCACAGATCCCCAATAACAGTGTCATCCACAGATCCCCCATAAAAGTGTCATCCACAGATCCCCTCCATAACAGTGTCATCCACAGATGCCCCATAACAGTGTCATCCACAGATCCCCCCCATAACAATGACATCCACAGTTCCCCGAAAACAGTGTCATCCACAGATCCCTCCCATAACAGTGTCATCCACAGATCCCCCATAACAGTGTTTCATACACAGATAGCCCATAACAGTGTCATCTACAGATCCCCCATAACAGTGTTTCATCCACAGATCCCCCATAACAGTGTCATCCACAGATCCCCCATAACAGTGTCATCCACAAATTCCCCCCATACCAGTGACATCCACAGATCCCCCATAACAGTGTCATCCACATATCCCCCCATAACAGTGTTTCATACACAGATCCCCCATAACAGTGTTTCATACACAGATCCCCCATAACAGTGTCATCCACAGATCCCCCATAACAGTGTCATCCACAGATCCCCCATAACAGGGTCATCCACAGATCCCCCATAACAGTGTCATCCACAGATCCCCCATAACAGTGTCATCCACAGATCCTCCATAAAAGTGTCATCCACAGATCCCCTCCATAACAGTGACATCCACAGAACCCCCATAACAGTGTCATCCACAGATTCCCCATAACAGTGTCATCCACAGATCCCCCATAACAGTGTCATCCACAGATCCCCCATAACAGTGTCATCAACATATCACCCCATAAGAGTGTTTCATCCACAGATCCCCTCCATAACAGTGACATCCACAGATCCCCCATAACAGTGTCATCCACAGATCCCCCCATAACAGTGTTTCATACACAGATCCCACATAACAGTGTCATCCACAGATCCCCCATAAGAGTGTTTCATCCACAGATCCCCCATAACAGGGTCATCCACAGATCCCCCATAACAGTGTCATCCACAGATCCCCCATAACATTGTCATCCACAGATCCCCCATAACAGTGCGTCATCCACCAATCCCCCATAACAATATCATCGACAGATCCCCCATAACAGTGTCGTCCATAGAAACCCCATAACAGTGTCATCCACAGATCCCCTATAACAATTTCATCCACAGTTACCCCATAACAGTGTCATCCACAGATCCCTCATAACAGGGTCATCCACAGATCCTCCATAACATTGTCATCCACAGATCCCCCATAACAGTGCGTCATCCACCAATCCCCCATAACAATATCATCCACAGATCCCCCATAACAGTGTCGTCCATAGAAACCCCATAACAGTGTCATCCACAGATCCCCTATAACAGTGTCATCCACAGATCCCCCATAACAGTGTGTTATTGTCACAGTCCCTCCTATGACAGAGGTGAAAAGATCGGAGGGACTGGCTGCATATGAGGGTATCTGACAGTCTCTCTGTTTTCTTCTTGCAGTGTTGTTGTTTGGTAATGACCACACCTCTTGTCAGGTGCAGCTTGTGGGTGTTCTCAGATGAACACCGTAAAAAAAAATAATAAAACGTGTAAAAAAAGCCATTTTTTGTCACCTTACAACACAAAAAGTGTAATACCAAGCAATCAAAAAGTCATAAGCACCCCAAAATCATACCAATGAAACCGTCGTCTCATTCCGCAAAAAATAAGACTCTAAGACAATCGCCAAAAAAATAAAAAAAAACTATGGCACTCAGAATATGGAGACACTAAAATATGATGTTTTTAGTTTCAAAAGTGTTGTTACTGTGTAAAACGTAAATAAATAAAAAGAAAGTATACATTTTAGGCATCAACTTGTCCATAAGAACCTGCTGTATAAAAATATCACATGACCTAACCCCTCAGGTAAACACCGTAAAAAATAAAAACGATGTAAAAAAAGCAATTTTTTGTGTAATAGCAAGCGATCGAAAAATCATATGCACCCCAAAATAGTGACATCTCATCCCGCAAAAATGATGCCCAACCTGAAACAATTGCCTAAAAACTGAAAAAACTATGGCTCTCAGACTATGGAGACACTAAAACATGTTTCTTTTTTTGTTTCAAAAATTATATTATTGTGGAAAACTTAAATTAATAAAAAAAAGTAGACATCCGTAAGGACATGCTCTATACAAATATCACATGACCTAACCTCTCAGATGAACACCGTAAAAAAAACAGTGTCAAAAAAGCTATTTTTTTTTGTCACCGTACATTAGAAAAAGTGTAATACCAAGCGATCAAAAAGTAATACGCACCCCAAAATCATACCAATCAAACCGTCATCTCATTCTGCAAAAAATTAGACCCTAACTAAGACAATCGCCCAAAGAATTTAAAAACTATGGCTCTCAGACTATGGAGACACTAAAACATGATTTTTTTTTGTTTCAAAAATGATATTATTGAGTAAAACCTTAATAAATAAATAAAAAGTATATATATTGGGTATTGCCACGTCCGTAACGACCTGTTCTATAAAAATACCACATGACCTAACCCTTCAGATGAACACTGTAAAAAAAAAAGAAAAAATGGTGTCAAAAAAGCAATTTTTTTGTCACCTTACATCAGAAAAAGTGTAATACCAAGCGATCAAAAAGTCATACGCACCCAAAATCATACTAATCAAACAGTCATCTCATTCTGCAAAAAATGAGACCCTAAATAAGACAATCGCCCAAAAAGTATAAAAACTATGGCTCTCAGAATATGGAGACACTAAAACATGATTTTTTTAAAGAAATGCTTTATTATGTAAAACTGAAACAAACAACCAAAAAAAGTACACATATTTGGTATTGTCGCGTCCGCAACAACCTGCTCTATAAAATACCACATGATCTAACCTGTCAGATGAACACTGTAAATAACAAAAAATAAAAGCGGTGCCAAAACAGCTATTTTTTGTTACCTTGCCTCACAAAAAGTGTGATACAGAGCAACCAAAAATCATATGTACCCTAAAATAGTAGCAAAAGAACTGCCAAATTATCACGTAGATTCCAAAATGGGGTTATTTTTTTGGAGTTTCTACCCTAGGGTTGCATCAGGGGGGCTTCAAATGGGACATGGTGTTAAAAAAAACAATCCAGCAAAATCTGCCTTAAAAACTGTATGGCATTCCTTTCCTTCTGCGCCCTGCCGTGTCCCCGTACAGCAGTTTACGACCACATATAGGGTGTTTCTGTAAACTACAGAATCAGGTCAATAAATATTGAGTTATGTTTGGCTGTTAACCCTTGCTTTGTTACTAAAAAAAAATTATTTAAATGGAAAATCTGCCATAAAAAAGTGAAATTCTGAAATTTTATCTCTATTTTCCATTAATTCTTGTGGAACACCTAAAGGGTTAACAAAGCTTGTAAAATCAGTTTTGAATACCTTGAGGAGAGTAGTTTCTAAAATTGGGTCACTTTTGGGTGGTTTCTGTAACGGACCGTTACGCACACAACTCCGTTTAGGCGATATTCCCTTTTCCGGATAGACCAGCAGCTACTGCAATCACCAACTTCCCGAACAAGAGACACACGAACCCTGGAAGCAGCCGAACAGGAAAAGCAATATGAACAGCTTACACTCCTGGCAATCAGCATACAGTCAAATCCCCCCCAATAACGAGACGACACTTCGTTTTGAGGGTCAAGCAGGAACTCTCTCCTGGGGCATACAGCCTCTTTTATTTACACTCCACAAACATAGTACGGCCCACAGGGGTTTGAAATACAACCAATCAATCCGTACAATAAACACAGACACTCCCACACAAAATACAGCGACCAATCAACATACAGCCAGATATATCACAACCCCACATGGCTGGTCCATTGTGGGTGCTGATTAGGTCACAGCAATGTCCATTGTGAATATTGATTAGGTCACAGGCGATGTCCATTGTGAATGGTGATTAGGTCACAGGTAATGTCCATTGTGAATGTTGATTAGGTCACAGCAATGTCCATTGTGGATGTTGATTAGGTCACATGTCCATTGTGAATGCCAACTGTCATTGGGGCCATAGTCGCAGGGTAAGAGGCTAGCAAGCATGCCTCTCCAATGCCCAGGGATACATGGCAGTTTGTCACATATCTCCCCTTTGGGGGAAGACTAACCAGGCACCTGACCTCCTGTCGGTCAGTGCCTACGTTAGTCGATCCACCAACCCACAATAGACAAATGCCAGAGTAGCCCACCCACAACAAACAGGTACAAGAGTGACCCACCCACAAGAAGCAGTTACTGCACCCGGATATTCCTCTGGGGTGCTGGGGCAACATGCTGTGGGGACTTGAGGGAGGGCAGAGGCCGACTGCACTCTGCCCAGCTGCCAGCTCTCCTACTGGTATAACCTGCAGGACCTCAGGCTCTGGACAGGGGACAAAGGGAGGGCAGAGGCCGACTGCACTCTGCCCAGCTGCCAGCTCTTCTACTGGTATAACCTGCAGGACCTCAGGCTCTGGACAGGGGACAAAGGGAGGGCAGAGGCCGACTGCACTCTGCCCAGCTGCCAGCTCTTCTACTGGTATAACCTGCAGGACCTCAGGCTCTGGACAGGGGACAAAGGGAGGGCAGAGGCCGACTGCACTCTGCCCAGCTGCCAGCTCTTCTGCTGGGGGCTGGGAACATAGTCCGGCTTAGTAGCCAGGGGAACATGGGCGCCAGTGGGGGTTAACATCGCCTCTGTTAACCCTGGGGCCAAGTTAGGTGTTAGCTGGGGAGGAGAGTTTGTACTTACCCCTCCTCCTGTTGTCCCGGTGCGGGTAGTTGGGGATCTGGACAGGCTGTCCAGCATCCCTGTAGGTCAGGCACAGAGACCACGGTCCTATCTGCGCCGTCTGGGAGATTGGTGTCTCCCTTGTTAGGAGTAAGCTGCCGCTGGGGAGAGGGGGTGCTGTGTTCCTCTCCCTGAAACACAGGCTGCTGCTGGAGTGGGAGACCGCCTGTCTCCACTCCCGTAACATTGTCCTGCTGCTGGAGAGAGAGACCAACTGTCTCTGCTCCCTGTAGGACACACTGCCGCTGGGGGAAAGGACGACACCTTCGGCCCCCTGGACTTCACACTGCCGCTGGGGGAAGGACGACACCTTCGGCCCTCTGTAACTCACACGGCTGCTGGGGAGGAAGGACGACACCTTCGGCCCTCTGTAACTCACACGGCCGCTGGGGAGGAAGGACGACACCTTCAGCTCCCTGGGGTACACACTGCCGCTGGGGAGGAAGGACAGTACCTTCAGCTCCCTGGGGTACACACTGCCGCTGGGGAGGGCGGACGATACCATCTGCCATGAACTGCAGGTACTCTGCTGTTATCCTCCTCACGAAGTGCACAGATTTCTCCGGGGGGTTGGGTCTGAAGAAAATCAGCCGTGATCTCAGCTCTCTGTCAAATTCCTCCTGCGTGTAGCTGGGTGCCATGCTTGTTCTCCTGAAGTTCTTTCTTTTGTAGATAGGGGCGCTGTACGGGTACTGGCGTTGCCCTCACTTTGTAATCCAAGGAATGGTGTTGCCCTGTAGATGTCCTTCTGGGCTGTGGAAATGATCCCGCGCTTGCCACCAAATGTAACGGACCGTTACGCACACAACTCCGTTTAGGCGATATTCCCTTTTCCGGATAGACCAGCAGCTACTGCAATCACCAACTTCCCGAACAAGAGACACACGAACCCTGGAAGCAGCCGAACAGGAAAAGCAATATGAACAGCTTACACTCCTGGCAATCAGCATACAGTCAAATCCCCCCCCCAAATAACGAGACGACACTTCGTTTTGAGGGTCAAGCAGGAACCCTCTTCCTGGGGCATACAGCCTCTTTTATTTACACTCCACAAACATAGTACGGCCCACAGGGGTTTGAAATACAACCAATCAATCCGTACAATAAACACAGACACTCCCACACAAAATACAGCGACCAATCAACATACAGCCAGATATATCACAACCCCACATGGCTGGTCCATTGTGGGTGCTGATTAGGTCACAGCAATGTCCATTGTGAATATTGATTAGGTCACAGGCGATGTCCATTGTGAATGGTGATTAGGTCACAGGTAATGTCCATTGTGAATGTTGATTAGGTCACAGCAATGTCCATTGTGGATGTTGATTAGGTCACATGTCCATTGTGAATGCCAACTGTCATTGGGGCCATAGTCGCAGGGTAAGAGGCTAGCAAGCATGCCTCTCCAATGCCCAGGGATACATGGCAGTTTGTCACAGTTTCTATTATGTAAATCCCACAAAGTGACTTCAGACCTGAACTGATCCTTAAAAAGTGGGTTTTGGAAATTTTCTGAAAATTTCAAGATTTGCTTCTAAACTTTTAAGCCTTCTAACGTCCCCAAAAAATAACATAACATTCCCAATATTATCCAAACATGAAGTTGACATATGGGGAATGTAAAGTAACAACTATTTTTGGAGTTATTACTATCTATTATAAAAGTAGAGAAATTAACATTTGCAAAGTTGCTAATTTTTCAAAATTTTTGGTAAATTTGGTATTTTTTTTATAAATAAAAATGAAATTTTTGACTCAGTTTTACCACTGTCATGAAGTACAATATGTGACGAGAAAACAATCTCAGAATGGCCTGGATAAGTAAAAGCATTTTAAAGTTAGTACTACATATAGTGACAAATGGCTGGGTCCTTAAGGGGTTAAGCTAAGTGCTTTTTGTTTTGCATTTTGTTGTTCACTTGTGTTAGTTGCTTTCTAGGCCTCAGGGAGATGCTGTTTCCTTTATCTGGGGAGGAACCAGTAGTCTGATTCCCTGCCACCACTCCTAGGGCTTTCCAGGATCTCCAGGGCTTAGGTTCCGGTGTATGAGTATTCCCACCTTCATGGTCTACTCATATTGGCAGGTGTCAGGGAGGGGTCTAGGGATTCCTAAGAGGTCACCATCCCTCTCCCTTAGCTTTGAGGCCTAGACTCCTGTCTATTTCCTTCTGTGTGTGTTCTGGTGTTTTCCCCTCCCCTATACATGTGACAGTCATCCACAGATCCTCCATAACAGTGTCATCCACAGATCCCCCATAACAGTGTGTCATCCACAGATCCCCCCTAGCAGTGTCATCCACAGATTCCCCTATAACAGTGCGTCATCCCCTCCGATAAAGTAACTGCAGCTTGACCGCAGCATCACAGTCATGGAGCACAGCAGCACGGTGGACACCCCTAGGGAGCAGTAGAGCCACACAAATCTCAGCAAGCACATAGGTCTGGCTGAAGATTCCCAGCGTGACCACCACCCACAATGAGAGGACTAGGGGGTTCTCCAAGATGGGAAAAAAATTCTGGGCTTCCTCATAAAAGTTTGAATTGATAGGCTAGAGACGTGGATCCCTGACCATTATATAGAGGAATCTATAGGTTATTTTGTCCCTGCAGATCCCAGAGGCGCACATTATGTACAACAAAACGTGTTACCATCTAGTGTCCAAAAGTGGTACTGACCCTGCAAAAACAAGCGCTGATGTTAATTATTGTCCTTCTGCTTACACATGAGGCTGGGACATATTATTTATACCTAAAGAAAACTATTCAGGATAGCAGTAATATTCTTTATATAGTGCAAACATATTCCATAGTGCTTTACATTGCCCAAGCATTCCTCTCCATACAGACAGTGGGGAGCGGTATGCTGCCCGCTGATTATCATTATACCGCCATCTCTCGTATTTCTTTCCCTGCTCCTCCATGCTCTCCCCCTATTGGGAGCCCAGGAGACTGCAGCCCCATACTCTTCCAGTTTCCCATCTTATGCAAAATAAAACGATATGATGCTCTCTGCAAGCAGTCACCACTAGGGGAGCCAGTGAAAGATTTATACACAGTTGAGTTCCATTATTCTGACCACTTCCTACTTTCGTTGTTGGCAGTGTGTAGCTCATGAAGGACGTCCTGTGTGCTGAGCTTGCTCGGTGGGTATATCAGGTGTGGTAAGCTGGCTCAGACGGTATACAAGTTGTGCTGAGCTTGATCAGTGGGTATATAAGGTGTGCTGAGCTTGCTCAGTAGGTATATAAGGAGTGGTGAACTGGCTCAGTGGGTATATAAGGTGTGCTGAGTTTGCTCAGTGGGTATATAAGGTGTGCTCAGCTTACTCAGTGGGTATTTAAGGTGTGGTGAGCTGGCTCAGTGGGTATGTAAGCTATGGTTAGTTGGCCCGGTGCGTATATAAGGTGTGTTGAGCTTGTTTAGTGGGTATATAAGGTGTGCTGAGCTTGCTCAGTGGGTATATAAGGTGTAGTGAGCTGGCTCGGTGGGTATATAAGGTGTGCTGAGCTTGCTCAGTGGGTTTATAAGGTGTAGTGAGCTGGCTCGGTGGGTATATAAGGTGTGCTGAGCTAGCTCAGTGGGTATATAAGGTGTAGTGAGCTGGCTCGGTGGGTATATAAGGTGTGCTGAGCTTGCTCGGTGGGTATATAAGGTGTGGTGATCTGACTCGTGGGTATATAAGATGTGACCAAGTTCCAGCAAACAGTAGTGACGACCTTTAAAAACCCAGATTTTATTGTTACCCAATTAAAAACCAAATATTCCCCAAAACAAAATATTAATGTGACTGTCAGTCCAATAAAGCTGATACTCTACACACTGAGGGGGTAGGAATGGATGACGTATAAGGATAGCTCGCCCTCAACAAATCGTCCCTAGATATTACCTCAGCCCAGGGACAACCCCTAAAGGTGGGGACTCTCTGTCCTCGTACCTAGGATATTATGCCCTGGATGGCCCTGGTATGGACATGGGATTGATGAATCTACCGGTACCTCTTAAAATTATTATCTAAGGCCGAGGTCCCCGGTCACTTATATACACCAGAAAACCAAATGACGTCTCTAGACACTAACAAAACTAAGCAAAAACAAAAAGTGGACAAATCAGGGTAATCAAGGATTCCAACTCCTTGCACTCACCCTTAGGCCCCTTTCACATGGGCGTGATTTCCGCACGGGTGCAATGCGTGAGGTGAACGCATTGCACCCGCACTGAATCCAGACCCATTCATTTCTATGGGGCTGTGCACATGAGCGGTGATTTTCCCGCATCACTTTTGCGTTGCGTGAAAATCGCAGCATGTTCTATATTCTGCGTTTTTCACGCAACGCAGGCCCCATAGAAGTGAATGGGGCTGCAGGAAAATCACAAGCATCCGCAAGCAAGTGCGGATGCGGTGCGATTTTCCCGCATGGTTGCTAGGAGACGATCGGGATGGGGACACGATCTTTATTATTTTCCCATATAACATAGTTATAAAGGAAAATAATAGCATTCTCAATAGAGAATGCAAAGTAAAAAGGGCAATAGAGGGTTAAAAATAATAAAAAAACAAACTAGGGATGTACGCATGTCCGGGAGGGAGATCTGAATGATACCAAAGTCACATTCGATACTCCATCCTAACAGACATGCCCACATCCCCCAGATCTATTTACAGAAAACCAAATAATTCTATTTCGGCATTTAGGCCCTTTGGAATTAGTGTGTTGAATTGAAATATCCTCTGTGATTCTATTCTTGACATGTGTGAGATATGATCTCCCCCTCTCCAAGGTCTATAGATTTTTTCTATGGCAGTGAAGATCATGTTGCTGGGGTCCCCCTGGTGATATTCTTTGTAATGTTTTGAGAGGGAGTGTAGCTCATATCCCTTCCTAATATTATTCATGTGTTCACTTATCCTTTTCTTCAATGTTCTCTTAGTTCTACCTATATATTGTTTTCTGCATGGACATTGTATTAGGTATATCACATCTGTGGAATTGCAACTGAGATGTTCTTTAATATCCATGCAGAAAGTGTTATCCCTTGATGTAATCTTGGTGGTTTTTTTCGGAAATGATGTCGCTTTACAATTCTGGCAACACCCACATCTAAAGAATCCTTTCAGAGATAGCCAGCTGTCATGTGTCTTCTTTCTAGTGAATCTTGTTGTTGGAGCTATTTTTAAGTTGAGACAAGGGGCTTTTGTGTAAGTAATCGTTGGATTTGCAGTCAGTTTTTCTCCTATCATTTTGTCGTTCTGCAGGTGATGCCAATGATTATTGATTATTTTTTCTATTTTCTTAAATTGTGTGTGAAACGGAAGGATCATTCTTATTGTTTGAGACTCCTCGCTATTTTTTACCGTGTCTACAAAGAATGTCTCTCTGTTCATTGTCCTCACTTTATTCAAAGCATTATCTATTATTTGAATAGGATATTTTTTCTCTATAAATTGTTTCCGGAGGTCCTGTGCTTCCGTTTCAAATCTTTCATTGAGAGTACAGTTGCGTTTTAGTCTTCTGAGTTGACTTGTAGGGATGTTAGCTAACCACCTGGGGAGGTGGCAACTCGAGTGTAGAATATATCCGTTTCCCATTGTTGGTTTGTAATATGTGTTGCATATAATTTTGGCATCTTCAATTTTAATGTCTAAATCCAAAAATTGGATATTACTTTTGCTAGTGTTTGCCGTGAACTGGAGATTCCAATCGTTGATATTAATTTCATTTAAAAATACTTCTAAGTCCTTTTGTGGATTTCGCCAAATAAAAATGATATCATCGATATATCTACGCCATAGGACCAGACTCGTCCCCAGCTTGGGAGAGATGTGTTCCAACTCCCATTGAGCCATAAATAAATTGGCGTAGCAGGGGGCGAATCTGGTGCCCATGGCGGTCCCACGATGTTGTAAATAAAATTCATCCTGGAACACAAAATAATTGTGCGACAATATGTATTTCACACCTGCTGTAATGAAATCTAATTTGTTCTGTTTGCATTTCACTAAAATTTGTTAATTGTTGTTGTAATGATTGTAGCCCCCTAGAGTGATCTATGATTGTATATAGGGAACTCACATCAAGGGTCCCTAGGATCCAATTATCATTGTAATCCAAAGACTCCAAGATCTTGACTATTGCTGTGGTGTCTTTAATATAAGACGGTGTTTTCTTGACTACCGGTTGTAGTAGTTCATCAATATATTTTGATAGATTTGATGAAATTGAACTAATGCCTGACACTATAGGTCTTCCTGGAGGTTTCTCCAGGTTTTTGTGGATTTTTGGATTACAATAGAACACTGGAATCCTCTTTTGTGTCCCCAAAATGAACTTGGATTCGTGTTCTAATAGTAAATTTTCCTTTCGGCCCTTTTTACAATATTCTTCTAGTTTTCTGTAGTATTCTTGAGTGGGGTCTTTATTTAATTTCCCATATGTGGTTTGTTCTTGTACTTGTCTATAGCACTCATCTAGATAGTCCTGTGTGTTCAATATCACTATGGCCCCTCCTTTATCCGCTGGGCGGATTGTGATATCTTCTTTCTTTTGTAATTCTTTGATTGCTCTCCTTTCCTTATATGTTAGGTTATTTTTATTCTGTCCTATTTTCATTTTCCTTAAGTCATATTCTACATTTTTCAGGAAAGTTGTAATATGGGGGCCCATCTCTTGTCTGGGGTATTTTTTTGACTTTATCTTTAATTCTGTATGTATATATTGATCCTTTAATTCCATGGTCTCTCTTGTTAGTGGTTTTTTAAAAAAATATTTTTTCAAGCTTAATTTTCTGACACATTTTTCAATACCTATATAGGTTGAGAATTTGTCAATATTAGTTGAAGGTGCATATTTAAGGCCTTTGTTTAACAGTGTTGTTTGAGCTTCTGACAATTCTATTTTGCTCAAATTCACTATATTGGATTTCTCAGGGATTAATATGGGGGATTCCTTCTTCTTTTTAATGGCATGTCTGCCCCTTCTGATCTTTCTTCTCTGTATTGTTGTGACCTGTCTGGTCGCCTCATGTCGTATCTGTTGTTCCTGTTGTAATTCTGATTGTATTCCTGCTCTTGTCTGTGATGAGGGTGTCTCCTGTGTTCCTCTTGCTGGTATGTGTTTCGTTGTCTCAGATTGTAATTGTGTACTTGTGTGTGTTCCCTCGTTGGTTTGTGAGGGGGAGTTGGTGGCCTCTGTTGACGATATCTGGTTCTGTGGTGAGGTGGAGTGCAATCTAAAAAAAGGGGAGATGCAAGTGCCTCAAATCTATTATTAGTGGGTACATTGTATTCTGTTGTATCTGTTCTTTTCTGTGTCCCTCTTTGTGTTTCTTCTTGTCTAGTGTTACATTGTTTTCCTTCTTGTTGTGTTTCTTTTTGTATCCCCCCTCCCCCAAATTTTTTCAGTTTTTTAGATTTTTTATTAATTATTTCCCTCTCTAACGTGTCTAAATTTTTACATATACGTTCGTGCCATGTGCAGATATGTTCATCCATTGAAAATTGATCTATAGTTTTTTTCAGTGCCGTGATTTGTGTAGCTATTTCATTCAAAATTTGTGTTCTCCTACTGATAATCATCTGTATGAGATCTTGGGATTGTTTTATAAGGAGTGTTTCCCATTCTTTTGTAAAGTTGTCACCTATCAGGTCTGCTGCTGGGACCTTGTTGACTACTAGGCCTTTTGGTATAATTCCCTTTATTAGGTACTGATTAAGTGATCTGATTTCCCACTTATTACGTAGTTGTTTCTGTAAAAGTCTTTCTAAATCTTTAAATGTTTCTTCTACTGTGGGGTTGTAGTCTTCTTGTTGAGTGTTGAGGTTTTCAAATATATATGTGTCTACATTCTTACATTTGTTGTCCATATGCTGCCAGATGTCCATCATATATGTTTGGGAGCACTACCAAAAATGGGAAATAATCTCAGGACAAAAGTGTATCTGTTGGTGGCTCACCTAAACGTATATCAGGACCTAACGGTGCTCGCCCCTTTGGTTCTCCCAAATGAACCGTGAAACAAGGTACTATATTGAAACAGACAAATAGGTGGGGGGCACTCAGTGCTCTGACATTATATAGATGCAAGAGGTATGGTAATAAATTGGTCTTTTTATTCTAATATTTATAAAAAACGGGTTAGATATCATAAAAAGTACTATTCTAGACAGGATGCTTCTTTACTGGTGAAGTGATAACATATGTATCATAGGCAGAAAATATTTGCAAGTATAGTCTGGTGTCTTGTAAATTCATATATACTGCTATTAGTCAGCCTAAGGTGTGAACGAAGCCTCACACATCAAATATAGCAACGTGCGACCGTAGATCAAGTCCACACGTTCCTATTGTGTCGTGCTGCTTCCCCCTGTGTCAGGCTGTTCAAATTTCAAGTTTCACACTGTGTGCTAATGTACACAATAATGTTAAAATGTGCAGGACATCAGGTTATTGCAATGACAGCCCTATGTATGGAAGAGTATCACACATTAAAGAGTAGCTCCGTGCGACTATAATTCAAGTCCACACGTTTCCACCTTGTGTGTCGCCTTCCCCACGTCAGGCTTATTAGATTTTGCCACAATTAGTTAATAAAACCAAATCTGCATGAACCAGTAGTATAATAATACTAGTACACTATTTATAGTTCATATAGTGGAATGCTGCATAAAGTCCGCAAAAATCCCTAGACAAGAAGCCAAGGAGAGAAAATTCATAAAAGATCCACAGTCAATGATCCAAAAAAGTCATTTCTGCACTGTTATTTTGTGTTGGTTGATACCACAATCCTAACACAATTCAGTTTCTGCTGTGCATCACTTTAGTAGATATTATATAAATTTCTATGTTGTAGTACATATATCCTGCCGATACTGAATACAGATCAGAGACCTCCGAGAACAAGGATGGGTAATGTAGATTATAAAGCCCTGTAATGCCCTCACTGAATGAAGCGCTCAATACTCAGTGAAGGACCTGATCCGTTGATACTAAAAACAATCACACATATATCCGGGCAAGGAACAATCACTGTATTGAGCAATATTTGCAAAAGAGACCAGGCAAATTCTCAGATATAACCTGGATATATGTACTACAACATAGAAATTTATATAATATCTACTAAAGTGATGCACAGCAGAAACTGAATTGTGTTAGGATTGTGGTATCAACCAACACAAAATAACAGTGCAGAAATGACTTTTTTGGATCATTGACTGTGGATTTTTTATGAATTTTCTCTCCGTGGCTTCTTGTCTAGGGATTTTTGCGGACTTTATGCAGCATTCCACTATATGAATTATAAATAGTGTACTAGTATTATTATACTACTGGTTCATGCAGATTTGGTTTTATTAACTAATTGTGGCAAAAATCTAATAAGCCTGACGTGGGGAAGGCGACACACAAGGTGGAAACGTGTGGACTTGAATTATAGTCGCACGGAGCTACTCTTTAATGTGTGATACTCTTCCATACATAGGGCTGTCATTGCAATAACCTGATGTCCTGCACATTTTAACATTATTGTGTACATTAGCACACAGTGTGAAACTTGAAATTTGAACAGCCTGACACAGGGGGAAGCAGCACGACACAATAGGAACGTGTGGACTTGATCTACGGTCGCACGTTGCTATATTTGATGTGTGAGGCTTCGTTCACACCTTAGGCTGACTAATAGCAGTATATATGAATTTACAAGACACCAGACTATACTTGCAAATATTTTCTGCCTATGATACATATGTTATCACTTGACCAGTAAAGAAGCATCCTGTCTGGAATAGTACTTTTTTATGATATCTAACCTGTTTTTTTAAAATATTAGAATAAAAAGACTAATTTATTACCATACCTTTTGCATCTATATAATGTCAGAGCACTGAGTGCCCCCCCACTTATTTGTCTGTTTCAATATAGTGATGGCTTTATAGTGATGAGCGGCAGGTGCCATATTAGATTTTGACGAAATTTGCGAATATTCAATAGAATATTCGTTTCATATTAGTTGAAATCGAATATTCGTCATTATTCTAGTTATCGCGATTAATATGTGATTTAAATAATCGCGTATTGTGATTGTAACTTAAGGCTACTTTCCTATTAGTTTGATATCTAGAATTAGCGAAGATGACGAATGTATTCGTCATATTCCTCAAAACGAAGATAAAGTATTCTCCATCTTCGTTTTAGCAACCTATTCATCAACTTCGCTAATTCTAGCAATCAAATAGGAAAGTTGACTATAGAGACAGCTGTGTTTAATTCGCTATGCGATTATATTACTTTGCTTTTTTTTTAAAATAAATAGAATAATTATAATACTTGACAATTATTATAATTATTCTATTTATAAAAAAAAAGCAAAGTAATATAATCGCATAGCGAATTAAACACGGCTGTCTCTATAGTCAACCCTCCTATTTGATTGCTAGAATTATCGAACTTGACGAATATGGAGCAAAAACGAAGATGGAGAATACTTTGTTATCTTCGTTTTGAGGAATATGACGAATACATTCGTCATATTCGCTAATTCTACTAAGCCAACCATAGTAAACCGGGTCTAAGTAGAAATCGCAATTCGATGACTTCAAGTTATATTAATCGTATTGCGATTTCAACTTAGAGCTGGGTTTCTAATGGGTCAGCTTGCTAGAATTAACGAAGTTAACGAATATGGAATATAGCAGTGCTAAGTTGAAATCGCAATGCAATTAATATAACTTGGCGTAATCGCATTGCGATTTCTACTTAGCACTGCTGCTATATTCCATATTCGTTAATTCTAGCCTATGTAAGATAGCAGTGCTAAGATGTAATCACAATGCAATTAATATAACTTAAATTTATCGCATTGCTATTTAACTTAGACATGGTTTACTATGGTTGGCTTGGTAGAATTAGCGAAGATGACGAATGTATTCGTCATATTCCTCAAAACGAAGATAACAAAGTATTTCTACATCTTCGTTTTTTGCTACCTATTCGTCAACCGATAATTCTAGCAATCAAATAGGAGGGTTGACTATAGAGACAGCTGTGTTTAATTCGCTATGCGATTATATTACTTTGCTTTTTTTTTATAAATAGAATAATTATAATAATTGTCAAGTATTATAATTATTCTATTTATTTAAAAAAAAAAGCAAAGTAATATAATCGCATAGCGAATTAAACACAGCTGTCTCTATAGTCAACTTTCCTATTTGATTGCTAGAATTAGCGAAGTTGATGAATAGGTTGCTAAAACGAAGATGGAGAATACTTTATCTTCGTTTTGAGGAATATGACGAATACATTCGTCATATTCGCTAATTCTACAGTGCAGTGATGGCCTACAGGTGAGCGGACGGTATAAAGCATTGGAGGTGAGGGCCTGAAGCCTAGAGAACGCCATCAAATATTGCAGTGATCGCCTACAGCTGAACAGACGGTATAAAGCATTGGAGGTGAGGGCCTGAAGCCTAGAGAACCCCATAAAACATTGCAGTGATGGGCTACAGGTGAGCAGACATATAAAGCATTGGAGGTGAGGGGTGGAAGCCTAGCGAACCCCATAAATCATTGCAGTGATGGCCTACAGGTCAGCAGACCGTATAAAGCATTGGAGCTGAGGGCCTGAAGCCTAGCGAACCCCATAAAACAATGCAGTGATGGCCTACAGGTGAGCAGACGGTATAAAGCATTGGAGGTGAGGGCCTGAAGCCTAGAGAACCCCATAAAACATTGCAGAGATGGCCTACAGGTGAGGAGACCGTATAAAGCATTGGAGGTGAGGGCATGAAGCCTAGTGAACCCCATAAATCATTTCAGAGATCGCCTACATGTGAGCAGACGGTATAAAGCATTGGAAGTGAGGGCCTGAAGCCAAGCAAACCCTACAAAAGATTGTAGTGAGGGCATATATATTCTGTATGGAAGAGGAGTCGGAGGAGAAAACAAGATTCAAACATACACCATTTTTTTGCGGTGAAAGGGGTAAAAATATCTGAATCTTGTGGATTGAGTACATTATAAAGCATACATTTAAATTGCGTTTTTGTTCCTCATTAGCTCAGGTGGAGTGGAGAAGTCAGGCGCAATCCAGGCCTTGTTCCTTTTTATTAGTTTATTATCTTTTTATTGTCAGTGGAGAAGCGGATACGCTTATCTGTTATAATGCCACCAGCAGCACTAAATACACGCTCAGACAATACGCTGGCGGCAGGGCAGGCCAGCACCTCCAAGGTGTAGAGCACAAGCTAGTGCCACGTGTCCAGCTTGGACACCCAGTAGTTGTAAGGCACTGAGGGATCATTTAGGACGCTGACACGGTCTGCAATGTTTTCCTTCACCATCTTCTAAAACTTTTCCCTCCTTGTAGCACTAGGCTGCGATTCAGGGCGAGGTTGCTGGCGGGGTGTCATGAAAGTGTCCCATGCCTTGAAAAGTGTTGCCCTGCCTCTGTTAGAACTACTGTGTGTTCCCTGAATCTTCCTTACTCGGTTGCCTAAGGAAGTGCGGACTCTGGCGGTCGCATTGTCAGATGGAAAATTTTCACTGTCAACAAGTACCTTCTGGTATTGCATGGTTTTACTCGTGCTCTCCACCACAGGAATCAGAGATGAGAAGTTCTCTTTATAGCGGGGGTCGAGAAGGGTGAACAACCAGAAATCTGTGTTACCTAAAATGCGTATAACGCGAGGGTCGCAGGAAAGGCAGCCTAACATGAAGTCAGCCATGTGTGCCAGAGTACCAACGGGCAAGACGTTGATGTCAACTTCAGGATGACTCTCCATACCCTCATCCTCCTCCTCCTCTTCTGTCCATCCACACTGAACAGATGGAATTAAAGTTCCAGGGTACTAGCCTCTGTAGCAGAGGCAAGTGTCTCCAGCTCCTCCTCCTCCTCCTATTCATGGCCCAATTCGCGCTGAGAAGACGAACTGGGGGAGGTCTGGCTATCACCCTGTAACATCTCCTCCCCCATTACCTCGTCTGCCACATTGAAAGCATCCTCCTTAATTGTTAGCAGCGAACGTTTGAGTTGACACAGCAGTGGGATGGTTACGCTGATAATAGCATTATCGCCATTAACCATCTGTGTGGATTCAAAGTTTTTTAAAACCTCACATAGGTCTGACATCAATGCCCACTCCTCGCTTGTGAATAGTGGCAGTTGATTGAAAAGGCGACGACCATGTTGCAGCTGGTATTCCACAACTGCGCTCTGCTGCTCACAAAGCCTGGCCAACATGTAGAACGTAGAGTTCCACCGCGTGCTCACGTCGCACAACAGTCAGTGAGCTGGAAGCCGCAAGCGCTGCTGCAGCGTTGACAGACCGGCAGAAGCTGTGGACAACTTGCGGAAATGAGCATACTAGCGGCGCGCCTTCACTAGTAGCTCCTGCAAATTGGGGTAGGTTTTGATAAACCGCTGAACCACTAAGTTTAAGACCTGGGCTAGGCATGGAATGTGCGTCAGGTTGCCGAGCTCCAAAGCCGCCACCAAGTTACGGCCATTGCCGGACACAACCATGCCTGTTTCTAGGTTGAGTCTGGTCCCTTATACCCTGCCACAGCTCTGCGGCGGTGTGCTGTTTGTCCCCTAAGCAGATCAGCTTCAGCACGGCTTATTGACGCTTACCAACAGCAGTGCTACACTGCTTCCAGCTAGCGACTGATGGCTGACTGCAGTTGCTGGTGGAAGTGGAGGAGGAGGCGGAGGAGGAGAAGTGGGGGTTGGAGCTCCTGGCGGAGACCCTGATCGACGTAGGTCCCACAATCCTGAGGGTAGCACCTGTGCCATCCCAGGGTCCGACTCACTCCCGGCCTCCACAACATTCACCCAGTGTGCGGTCAGGGAAATGTAGCGTCCCTGGCCACCAGCACTTGTCCATGTGTCCGTGGTGAGGTGGACCTTCTCAGTAAGTGCGTTGGTCAGGACATGGGTGATGTTCTGGGACACATGCTGGTGTAAGGCGGGCACGGCACACAGTGAAAAATAGTGGCGGCTGGGGACTACGTACCAAGGGACGGCCGCCAACATCAGGCTGCGGAAGGCCTCAGTGTCCACAAGCCTAAATGGCAACATTTCAAGGGCCAGTAATTTTGAAAGTTGCGAATTTAGTGATATGGCCTGTGGGTGGGTATTTGCGCCTGCGTTCAAATGCCTGTGTTATCAACATTTAGACTCTGCGCTGGGACAGCGAAGTGGATGTTGTTGCTGACGGTTCATACGAAGGTCCAGGTGCAGGGTGAGGGGCATCAGGGCCTGCGACTTCGACAGGGAATTGGCCAGCAGTGCGTAACACAGGGGAAATGGAGGCAGTGGTGGGACCCTCAGACGCAGAGTGTGGACCTTGGCGTCCTGTCCACTTATTAGGGTGCTTGGATGCCATGTGGCGGATCATGCTGGTGGTGGTGAGGTTGCTAGTGTTCACGCCCCGGCTCATTTTGGTACGGCACAGGTTGCAAACTACCACTCTTTTGTCGTCTGCTCTTTCCTCAAAAAAGCGCCATACTGTGGAACACCTACCCCTTGGCAAGATAGATTTACGCATGGGGGTGCTCGATGTAACAGTTGGGGGCCTGTTTGGTGTGGGCCGACGTCTCTCTTTTGAAAGCCCCATCGCCTCTTCCAGACAGTTGAGGTGCTACGGATCCCTCCCCCTCTGTAATGCTGTCCTTGCTCGGCTTTTCACCTAACCATGTTGGATCAGTGACCTCATCGTCCACCACCTCCTCTTCCACTTCCTTACTCTGCTCATCCTCCTGACTTGACCTAACCACAACCTCAGTGATTGGCAACTGTGTCTCATCATCCCTTTTCAGGAGTACACTAGGCCAAAGATAATACATTTTTTACTGTACACACTGTATTTGCTGGCTGTAATGAACATGAGACAGAGAAATACAATTTTTCACTACCACACTAGTCCACAGATAATGTAATTTTTACAGTACACACTGTATTTGTAACATAGTATATAAGACAAAAAAAGACATTTGTCCATCCAGTTCGGCCTGTTTCCTACAAGTTGATCCAGAGGAAGGCAAAAAACCCATGTGAGGGGGTGACCCCTCTCTAGTAGCTATAGCCTGTAATATTATTACACTCCAGAAATACATCCAGTCCCCTCTTGAATTCCTTTATTGTACTCACCATCACCACCTCCTCAGGCAGAGAGTTCCATAGTCTCACTGCTTTTACAGTAAAGAATCCTTTTCTATGTTTGTGTACAAACCTTCTTTCCTCCAGACGCAGAGGATGTCCCCTCGTCACAGTCACAGTCCTGGGGATAAATAGATGATGGGAGAGGTCTCTGTACTGACCCCTGATATATTTATACATAGTTATTAAATCTCCCCTCAGTCGTCTTTTTTCTAAAGTGAATAACCCTAATTTTGATAACCTTTCAGGATACTGTAGTTGCCCCATTCCAGTTATTACTTTAGTTGCCGTCCTCTGAACCCTCTCCAGATCTGCTATGTCTGCCTTGTTCACAGGAGCCCAGAACAGTACACAGTACTCCATGTGTGGTCTGACTAGTGATTTGTAAAGTGGTAGGACTATGTTCTCATCACGGGCATCTATGCCCCTTTTGATGCAACCCATTATCTTATTGGCCTTGGCAGCAGCTGGCTGACACTGGTTTTTACAGCTTAGTTTACTGTTTATTAAAATTCCTAGATCATTTTCCATGTCAGTGTTACTGAGTATTTTACCATTTAGTATGTACGGGTGACTTGCATTATTCCTTCCCATGTGCATAACTTTACATTTGTCAGTGTTAAACCTCATCTGCCATTTCTCTGCCCAAGCCTCCAATTTATCCAGATCCCTCTGTAGCAGAAAATTGTCCTCTTCAGTGTTAATTACTTTACACAGTTTAGTGTCATCTGCAAAAATTGATATTTTACTGTGCAAGCCTTCTACAAGATCATTAATAAATATATTGAAGAGAATAGGGCCCAATACTGACCCCTGAGGTACCCCACTCGTGACAGTGATCCACTCTGAGTGTGTACCGTTAATAACCACCCTCTGTTTTCTATTACTCAGCCAGTTACTTACCCACATACAGACATTTTCTCCCAGTCCGAGCATTCTCATTTTATAACCTTTTGTGTGGTACAGTGTCAAATGCTTTCTGTAATGTACAGGAGACAGAGAAATAAAAAATTTTGGCACCCCACTAGCCTTGAGATAATGTAATTTTTACAGTACACACGGTATTTGCTTTCTGTAATGAACAGGAGACAGAGAAATACAATTTTTCTGCACCACACTAGCCCAGAGATAATGTAATTTTTACTGTACACACTTTAATTGCTGGCTGTAATGAACAGGAGACAAAGAAATACAATTTTTCACCACTACACTAGCCCAGAGATAATGTAATTTTTACTGTACACACTGTATTTTTTGGATGTAATTAACAGGAGACAGAGAAATAAAAAATTTCGGCACTACACTAGGCCAGAGATAATGTAATTTTGACAATACACACTTTATTCGGATGTAGTTCTATATTAGATACAAATTTGTCCCAAATAAAATGTATTCTCTGCTGGAGTACTGTATATACAGTTGCGGCTTAAACGCACATACAGATGTGCCCAAAACTTGTTAACCACATCAGCCCCCCTAGCTTAAACACCCTTAATGACCAGGCCACTTTTTACAATTCCGCACTACACTACTTTCACCGTTTATTGCTCCGTAATGCAACTTACCACCCAAATGAATTTTACCTCCTTTTCTTCTCACTAATAGAGCTTTCATTTGGTGGTATTTCATTGCTGCTGACATTTTTACTTTTTTTGCTATTAATCAAAAATGACCGAAATTTTTGCAAAAAAATGACATTTTTCACTTTCTGTTGTAAAATTTTTCAAAAAAAACTACATTTCTATATAAATTTTTCTCTAAATTTATTGTTCTACATGTCTTTGATAAAAAAATCCAATAAGTGTATATTTATTGGTTTGGGTAAAAGTTATAGCGTTTACAAACTATGGTGCAAAAAAGTGAATTTCGGCATTTTGAAGCAGCTCTGACTTTCTGAGCGCCTGTCATGTTTCTTCAGGTGCTAGAATGCCAGGAAAGTATAAATACCCCCAAATCACACCATTTTAGAAAGAAGACACCCCAAAGTATTCGCGGAGGGGCTTGGTGAGTTCATGTATCATTTCATTTTTTCACAAGTTAGCGGAAAATGACACTTTCTGAGAAAAAAAAAAAAAAGTTTCAATTTCTGATAACTTCTGGCAAAAAAAAAAAATCTCAGACGGGACTCACTATGCCCCTCAGTGAATACCTTGGGGTGTCTACTTTCCGAAATGGGGTCATTTGTGGGGTGTGTTTACTGTTCTGGCATTTTGGGCGGGGCTAAATTGTGAGCCGCCATGTAAAACCTAAAGGTACTCGTTGGAATTTGGGCCCCTTTGCGCACCCAGGCTGCAAAAAGTGTCACTCATGTGGTATCGCCGTACTCAGGAGAAGTAGGGCAATGTGTTTTAGGGTGTATTTTTACATACACCCATGTTGGGTGAGAGAAATATCTCTGTAAATTGTCAACTTTGTATAAAATTTTTAAAAGTTGTCGTTTACAGAGATATTTTTCACACATGTGCGTATGGGCATATATAAAATACACTACTTTCACCGTTTATTGCTCCGTAATGCAACTTACCACCCAAATGAATTTTACCTCCTTTTCTTCTCACTAATAGAGCTTTCATTTGGTGGTATTTCATTGCTGCTGACATTTTACTTTTTTGCTATTAATCAAAAATGACCGAAATTTTGCAAAAAAATGACATTTTTCACTTTCTGTTGTAAAATTTTTCAAAAAAACTACATTTCTATATAAATTTTTCTCTAAATTTATTGTTCTACATGTCTTTGATAAAAAAATCCAATAAGTGTATATTTATTGGTTTGGGTAAAAGTTATAGCGTTTACAAACTATGGTGCAAAAAAGTGAATTTCGGCATTTTGAAGCAGCTCTGACTTTCTGAGCGCCTGTCATGTTTCTTCAGGTGCTAGAATGCCAGGAAAGTATAAATACCCCCAAATCACACCATTTTAGAAAGAAGACACCCCAAAGTATTCGCGGAGGGGCTTGGTGAGTTCATGTATCATTTCATTTTTTTCACAAGTTAGCGGAAAATGACACTTTCTGAGAAAAAAAAAAAAAAAAGTTTCAATTTCTGATAACTTCTGGCAAAAAAAAAAAAATCTCAGACGGGACTCACTATGCCCCTCAGTGAATACCTTGGGGTGTCTACTTTCCGAAATGGGGTCATTTGTGGGGTGTGTTTACTGTTCTGGCATTTTGGGCGGGGCTAAATTGTGAGCCGCCATGTAAAACCTAAAGGTACTCGTTGGAATTTGGGCCCCTTTGCGCATTCAGGCTGCAAAAAGTGTCACTCATGTGGTATCGCCGTACTCAGGAGAAGTAGGGCAATGTGTTTTGGGGTGTATTTTTACATACACCCATGTTGGGTGAGAGAAATATCTCTGTAAATTGTCAACTTTGTATAAAATTTTTAAAAGTTGTCGTTTACAGAGATATTTTTCACACAAAGTATGGGTATATATAAAAATACACCCCAAAACACATTGCCCTACTTCTCCTGAGTACGGCGATACCCATGTGTGCCACTTTTTGCAGCTTGAGTAAAGGCCTAAACCAATGAGTACCTTTAGATTTCACAGGAGCATTTTTACGCATTTGGATTCCAGACTTCTTCTCACGCTTTAGGGCCCCCTAAAATGCCAGGGCAGTATAAATACCCCACATGTGACCCCATTTTGGAAAGAAGACACCCCAAGGTATTCTGTGAGGGTATGGTGAGTTCATGTAAAATTTTATTTTTTGTCACAAGTTAGTGGAATATGAGACTTTGTAAAAAAAAAAAAAAAAAAATTTCCGCTGACTTGTGCCAAAAAATAAAAATTCTGTGGACTCACCATGCCCCTCACAGAATACCTAGGGGTGTCTTCTTTCCAAAATGGGGTCACATGTGGGGTATTTATACTCACCTGGAATTTTAGGGGCCCCTAAAGTGTGAGAATCCAAATGCATAAAAATGGTATTTTTACATATACCCATGCTGCGTGTGAGAAATATCGCTGTAAACGACAACTTTTTAAATTTTTTTATTCAAAGTTGTCAATTTACAGAGATATTTCTCTCACCCAGTATGGGTATATGTAAAAATACACCCCAAAACACATTGCCCTACTTCTCCTGAGTACGGCGATACCACATGTGTGACACTTTTTTGCAGCCAAGATGCGCAAAGGGGCCCTAATTCCAATGAGTACCTTTTAGGAGGGCATTGTTACGCATTTTTCTTCTCACGCTTTAGGGCCCCTAAAATGCCAGGGCAGTATAAATACCCCACATGTAACCCCATTTTGGAAAGAAGACACCCCAAGGTATTCCATGAGGGGCATGGCGAGTTCATAGAAGATTTTTTTTGGCACAAGTTAGTGGAAATTGATTTTTATTGTTTTTCTCACAAAGTCTCCGTTTCCGCTAACTTTTGACAAAAAGTTTAATTTTCATGGACTCATTATGCCCTCAGCGAATACCTTGGGGTGTCTTCTTTCCAAAATGGGGTCACATGTGGGGTATTTATACTGCCCTGGCATTTTAGGAGCCCTAAAGCGTGAGAGAAAAATGCGTAAAAATGCCCTCCTAAAAGGTACTCGTTGAATTTGGGCCCCTTTGGCATCTTGGCTGCAAAAAGTGTCACTCATGTGGTATCGCCGTACTCAGGAGAAGTAGGGCAATGTGTTTTGGGTGTATTTTTACATATACCCATGCTGGGTGAGAGAAATATCTCTGTAAATTGACAACTTTGAATAAAAAATTTAAAAAGTTGTCGTTTACAGCGATATTTCTCACACCCAGCATGGGTATATGTAAAATACACCCAAACACATTTCCTACTTCTCCTGAGTACGGCGATACCACATGAGTGACACTTTTTGCAGCCCAGATGCGCAAAGAGGCCCTAAAACCAATGAGTACCTTTAGGATTTCACAGGCCATTTTTACGCATTTGGATTCTCACGCTTTAGGACCCCTAAATTGCCAGGGCAGTATAAATACCCCACAAGTGACCCCATTGTGGATAGAAGACACCCCAAGGTATTCTGTGAGGGGTATGGCGAGTTCACAGAAAAAAAAAATTTGGAACAAGTTAGCGGAAATTGTTTTTTTTTTTTTTTTTTTTTTACAGTCTCATATTCCACTAACTTGTGACAAAAAATAAAATTTTGCATGAACTCACCATACCCCTCACGGAATACCTTGGGGCGTCTTCTTTCTAAAATGGGGTCACATGTGGGGTGTTTATACTGCCCTGGCATTTGAGGGTCTCCATAATCATTACACGTATGGCCAGCATTAGGAGTTTCTGCGATTCTCCTTATATTGAGCATACGGGTAATGAGATTTTTTCCGTTCAGCCTCTGCGCTGAAAAAAAAAAATGAACGGCACAGAATTTTTTCATTCGCATCGGTCAATGTGGATGAAAAATCTCTGCCAAATCAGTGACTGCGGTGCGGTGGGCTGGGCGCTAACTACCTAACAAGTAGCTAGCTAACGGGCGGTAAAGGGGCCCTTATGCCCCATTCACACGTCCGAAATTCTGTTTGCGGAGCGGAGTGCGGACCCATTCATTTCTATGGGGACAGACTTTGTCCCGCTCGGATCCGGAATTACGGATCCGCACTTCTGAGTCTGCACTTCCGTTCTGCAAAAATATAGAACATGTCCTATTCTTGTCCGCAGCTGCGGACAAGAAAAAGCATTTTCTATATAGTTCTGGCAATGTGCGGATCTGCAAAATGCGGAAAGCACATTGCCGGTGTCCGTGTTTTGAGGATCCAGCGGATCCGTGAATCCACGGATCCGCAAAACACATATGGACGTCTGAATGGAGCCTTACAAGGGGTGTGATCAATGACAGGGGGTGATCAGGGGTCTAGATGGGGTGATCAAGGGGTTAATAGGTGAGGGGGTTGGGGGGTTAGTGTAGTGTTTGGTGCAACTTTTACTGTGTTACCTGGTCCTCTGGTGGTCGATCCCAGTAAATGGGACCAGAGGACCAGGTAGCAGCTATATCAGACGCTGTTCATAAAACAGCGTCTGATATAGCTGTTTGATGCGATTTATATCGCATCTACAGCCTGCCAGCGATGGATCATCGCTGGCAGGCTGTAGCCGAACTGCTGTGCCGCGCTTCCCTGTGAACGCGCGCGCGTTCACAGGAAATCTCGCCTCTCGCGAGATGACGCGCCGATGCGTCGTATCAGAGCTACAGGGCCGCCCGCAGGACGCATCCCTGCGTTAGGCGGTCCTGTAGCGGTTAACTATGGCCAAAATATAAATCACTGTCTGCTGGAGTAATTAATATAATGGTTGCGGATTGAACGCACACACAGATGTGGCACAAGTTAGGTTAATTTCATTCTCATCGCGCTGCCTGAGCCGGGCAGCACACAGCGCGGGACACAGGCCGGAAGAGGTCTGCTGTTAGCCTCATGAAGGTAAGTATGTGTTTTTTTTTTTTTAATAGATGGCACATTTTAGGGGGCACCTGGTGGCATTTTTTTTGGCGGGGGCACTATGGGGGCATTTCTCACTGGCTCATTTTGGGTAGGGATCACTATGGGGGCATTTTTTTCTAGACCATTTTGGGGGCGCACTATGGGGCATCTAGTGGCACTATAGGGGCATTATTTGGGGGCACAATGTGGGATTGGAGCATTATGGGGGCATTTATTTCAAGCCCATTTTGGGGGAGCACTATGGGGGAATCTGGGGGCATTTTTTTACTGCCCCATTTTGGGGGGGGGGCACTATGGGGCATCTGGTGGCACTATAGGGGCATTATTTGGGGGCACTATGGGGGAGTGGAACACTATGGGGCATCTGGGGGCTGTCAAGGGGCTTTTTTTTATTGGCATATTATGGTGGGCACTATGGCATCTGGTAGCACTGAGGGGCCATTTTTTACTGGCACATTATGGGAGGCACTATAGGGCAGAGCATCACTATGAGGCATCTGGTGGCACTAAGAAGGGGCATTTTTAACTGGCACTTTATGTGGGCGCTATGGGGGCATCTGGTGGCACTATAAAGGGACATTTTTTACTGGCAAATTATGGGGGCACTATGGGAGAGAGGAGCACTATGGGGGCATCTGGTGGCACTAAGAATAGGGATTTTTTAATGACACATTATGAAGGGCACTAAGAAGGGGTATTTTTTCTGGCACATTATGGGGGAGAGGAGCACTATAGGGGCATCTGCTGGGGGCACTATGAAGGGGCATTTTTTTACTGGCATATTATTGGGGGCACTATGGGGAAGGGGGAGAGAAGCACCATGGAGGTATGTGCTGGGGGCACTAAGATGTTTTTTTTTATAAAGGCAAATTATCTGTGCACTATGGGGGAGAGGAGCACTACGGGGCCATTTACTGGGGCACTATATAGGGATATTTTATACTGGCATACATTATGGGGACATTAGCTCAACTGCGGGCACTAAGCAGGGGTATTTCTTGTACTGTCATATTATAAGGAGAATTATTACTACTAGGGGGCATTATGGTACTACTCCTGGGGGCTATGGGGAACATGATTACTAGTATGGGCACTATGGGGGCATTATTACTAAGTGTGCTCAGGCAGAGAATTATTTCTACTGGTGGGATTTTGGGGAGCACTGTTAGGCCTCTTTCACACTTGCGTTCTGAGGATCCGGCAGGCACTTCCATCCCGCCGGATCCGTCAGAACGCAAGTCGCCTGAAAACATTTTAAGACTGACCAGGATCCTGATCAGTCTTTGAAATGCTTCCAGATTACCATGGCAGCCAGGACGCTACTGAAGTCCAGGCTGCCATGGTACTCCGCAGCAGTGTACTTACCTGCACTGCGGCCGCCGGGCGCTCCTTCATGACGTCACAGGTCCCTGCGGCGCATATATCAATGCGCCGCCCGGACCTGTGACGTCATGAAGGAGTGCCCGGAGGCCGCAGCGCAGATAAGTACACCACTGCGGAGTACTTACCATGGCAGCCAGGACTTCAGTAGCGTCCTGGCTGCTATGGTAACACTGGGGCCCCGATCGGAACTGCTGCTGCGCATGCGCAGAGCTAAACGTCGGATCCGGTGATGCGCCGAAATGACGTTTAGCTTAATTCCGGATCCGGATTAATGCACTTCAATGGGCATTAATTGTGGATCCGGCGTTACAGCATGTCTTCCGGATTTTTGTATATGGCATGTCTTCCGGAAAAAACGTTCACATACTGAACTGAAGACATCCTGATGCATCCTGAACAGATTTCTCTCCATTCAGAATGCATTTGGATAATCCTGATTAGTCTTTTTCCGTCTTAGAGCCCCGAGGACGGAACTCTAGGACGGAAAAGAAAAACGGTAGTGTGAAAGAGCCCTTACTTTGGTGGGCACCCTGGCACAGTATCAGCTTAGCACAATTATGTTTGGGGACAATATGTTTATACTATTAGTGTCAGGGATACTATTTACTGGGCACAGTTATTTTTTTTAGAGCACTGTGTGCCAATAATTGTAGAAGGGGGCACTATCTGTGTGGTACTAGTATTTTTCAGGGGACAGTTTCTGCAGTATAGTATTGAGGAGCACAGCGGGCACAGTATTGGGGATGGCAGGATGGAGTGTCTGTTTGTCAATCTCTGCAGAGACAGGAGATGGCTGAAAAATCATCATGGCGGTCTGGTCTGAATGGAGAAGATGAGGAAAGAGAACATCTACATCAAAGGTGACATCACTGGATGTAGGAGGTTTGTGGCGCTATGTAGGAGAGGAGATGCTCCGGCTTTCCCCCTGCCATTTTCAGAAGGAGGATTCAGAGTTAGGTGAGGACTGCCAAGGGGGCGGCAGGCCACGGGCGGGTGGCGGATGGTGGGGGGACCACAGGCATTGAGTAGGATCTGGGAAGGGAGAAGAGCGGAGGAGCTTCCTGGCTGTAGCCTGCTGTTGTCTATTGTATAATGTGAAGCAGGCAGTGCAGCCAGGACACGCCCTCCCCTCTGTATGATGTGTAGAGCCGGGCTCCTCCACCCGGACCTACACACCTGTAATATCGCGCAGCTCCTCCTCCACTCCTCTTTTGGTGCCTTCAGGACTAGGAGGGAAGAAGTAAAACTGCACCAGCTCCTGCCACGGATGGAGCTATGTGGGGGGCAGCGTGAGTACTGGAGCTTTATGTTGGGGCCCTGTATGGTGGAGTATTGGGTACAGTGTGTCTATGTAGGATGAGGGTAAGACTCTTACCTTCATCCTCAACAATATTATTTCAGCTGTACAGTGTTTGTTGGGAGTGGCCTATTATATGTAGGATGGGCTTAGTAAAATGGGCAGGGCCATTTTTTTGTGCCGCATACTTTTTTTCTTTTCGGACCCCCCCTAGACAAAATCTCCGGGTGCTCCCCTGGATGTCACTAATCGGAAATCTTTCTGTCTTTTGGAAGTTATCAAAGCAATTTTCAAGCCTGTCCCTTCCTGGTGACGCCTGTCCCTGATAGTGCTTAATTAACCCCCTTCTTTAAAAAAAAAAGGTGCTGCACTGCTGTCAAACACACACTCTAGTCCTTAAAAGGACTGTTAGGTATTTCAATAAGGTTTTTGGAGTGAAATCAGTAAGTTTAGAGCAAAAAGCTCTCCCTGACACTGAATAAGCCGCGCGCCGGACCTCAGCTCCTGTATGAAATGGTATCACATGTTCCGGCCAGCCAATCAGTGTAAGGCTTACAGCTAATATGGGTATGGCCTTACACTGAGGGGAGTTACTTACCTGGACCTTGATTGGCTGGTTAGAAGGCGCCAAACGTGCGGGGAGGAGACTTGAGCAATGCGACGAATACAAGTGGTGCTCGACCGAGTAAAGCCGGGCGCCGAGCATAGCGATGCTCGAGCCGAACCAATACTCAGCCGAGCATTCTCGCTCATCACTAATGCAGATCCTTTAGCATTAGATGAAGGAATCTATAGGTTAATTTCTTTCTCCAGGTCTCAGAGGCGCAAACGTGTTACCATCTACTGCCATCTAGTGTCCAAAAGTGGAAAAGCACTGATGTTAATATTTCTGACTTTTTTTTAGGGTAATTTACACGTTGTGGGCAATAATTAAAGTCCTTCAGCTTAAACATGAGGATGGAATATATAATTCATACATACAGAAAACTATTCAGAATAGTAATAATATTCTTTATATTGTGCAAACATATTCGGTGGTGATATAAATATCAAAATGCCTTTTAGGTAGCAGAGTAGAACTCCCCCCTGACATTCTTGTGACTGGCCAAAAAAATGGACAATCTCTTATTCCCAAAACCAGAACACGAGGTCTGTCTAAACAGGGAACCAGAACAACTTCACACAGACAGGAGATAACCCCTCATAAAACCTATCCTGGCATCGGGGTTTCCTCAAAACCCCCTAGACCTGGTGGAGCTGTTCAAGAGGTCAGGCTGAGGATACTTTGACCTGCAGAAGGGGTCATGTATAAAAATCCATACTTTTGAATATTCATAAAAAAAATACTTAAAGGGGTTGTCCAAGTTATATTTATTGATGACCTATCCTCAGGATAGGTCATCAATATCAGATCGGCGGGGGTCCGACACCCGGCACCCCCGCCGATCAGCAGTTTGAAGAGAAGGCGAGCGCCGTGCCAGCGCTGCCTCCTCGTCATTGTTTACATGCTGGCCGTTGCATCTGCAGTGGTGAGCAGGTGTAATTACACCCAAGCCGTTCCATTCATTTCAATGGGACGGCTCTGGAGCATACACTTGTATAGAAGCGAGCCGTCCCATTGAAATGAATGGAGCGGCTTGGGTGTATTACACCTGCTCACCGCTGCAGATGCAACGGCAGTAGGTAAACAATGACGAGGGCAGCGCTGGCACGACGCTGCCTTCTTCAAACAGCTGATCGGCGGGGTGCCGGGTGTCGGACCCCCGCTGATCTGATATTGATGACCTATCCTGAGGATAGGTCATCAATAAATATAACTTGGACAACCCCTTTAATCCATAACTTGGCAGTGTGTTTCCTCAGGTTGGACTTGGTCAGGCCATTTACCGTCATCACCTGTGTTAAAGAGGTTGTCCGGTCCCACAATTCTTTTTATGTGCTCCTAACTCCCCTCACCATGCATACATATGCCCCAATACCTGTTTTTCAAGTCTGAGCTTTCCTTCCCCCCTAGAAGACATCACATTATCCTGGCAGATCTGACATCACATTATTCCCTTCCTGTTTTGTTGAATACATAACTTTATTGATACACAAGCCTGGTTGCACTGCACAGTGATGAGTCACAGGCTGGCCACGCCCCCACACTGCTCTGACTGTGGCAGCCACACTCACTATAACTCCTGTGTCCATCTTTCTGCACACAGACATGAATCTACTTCTCACTCAGCGTCTAAATCCCATCACTGACGGTCCACAGGCTCTGCCTTCACATGTGTATCTAATCCTATCCTGTGTGATACAGCCTGCTGAGCTATGTACCTAATCCCATCACTGACCATCCACAGGCTCTGCCCTCACCATCTCCAGAGAGTGATAGACACATCATATCTAATCACATCTGTACCTAATCCTATCCTGTGTGATACAGGCTGCAGAGCTATGTATCTAATCCCATCACTGACATTGCTAAAATGTGTATCTAATCCCATTACTGACTGTCCACAGGCTCTGCCCTCACATGTGTATCTAATCCTATCCTGTGTGATACAGCCTGCTGAGCTATGTATCTAATCCTAGCCTGTGTAATACAGCCTGCAGAGCGGTGTAGCTAATCCCATCACTCATATTGAAAAAATGTGTATCTAATCCCGTTTTGTATGATCCTGCCTGCTGAGCTGTGTATCTAAACCCTTATGCACACGACCGTATCCATTTTGCGATCCACATTTTTTGCAGTCCCATTGAGTTCTATGGATTTTAGGTGCTCATTTTGAGGACCAGAATAGGACATGTTCTATTTTTACTAGAACTGACATACGGATGTAAAAAAAAACACTGATGACGTCCCTGTGCTTTCCACATCCGTATGTCAGTTCTGCGAACGATGGAACATGTCCTATGCTGGTCCTCATAATGCAGATTGAAAACTTATAGAACTCAATGGGACTTTCAAAGAATTTTAATCGCACATGGACAGTAACCTCATTTAGTGGATCTGCGACTTGAAGACCGAAAAACAGATATGGTTCTGTGCACAAGCCCTATCACTTATACTGAGTGCCCATAACAGTGCCATCCACAGAACCCCCATAGCAGTGCCATCCACAGAACCCCCATAACAGTGCCATCCACAGAACCCCCATAACAGTGCCATCCACAGAACCCCCATAACAGTGCCATCCACAGAACCCCCATAACAGTGCCATCCACAGAACCCCACATAACAGTGCCACCCACAGAACCCCCATAACAGTGCCATCCACAGAACCCCACATAACAGTGCCATCCACAGAACCCCACATAACAGTGCCATCCACAGAACCCCACATAACAGTGACATCCACAGAACCCCACATAACAGTGCCATCCACAGAACCCCACATAACAGTTACATCCACAGTGCCCCCATAACAGTGACATCCACAGTGTCCCCATAACAGCGCCATCCACAGAACCCCACATAACAGTGACATCCACAGAACTTAACAGTGACATCCACAGCGCCCCCATAACAGTGACATCCACAGCGCCATCCACAGAACCCCACATAACAGTGACATCCACAGAACCCCATAACAGTGACATCCACAGAACCCCACATAACAGTGACATCCACAGTGCCCCCATGACAGTGACATCCACAGTGCCCCCATGACAGTGACATGTACAGCGCCCCCATAACAGTGACATCCACAGCGCCCCCATAACAGTGACATCCACAGCGCCCCCATAACAGTGACATCCACAGCGCCCCCATAACAGTGACATCCACAGTGCCCCCATAACAGTGACATCCACAGTGCCCCATAACAGTGTCATCCACAGATCCCCCATAACAGTGACATCCACAGATCCCCCATAACAGTGCCATCCACAGATCCCCCATAACAGTGATATCCACAGATCCCCTATAACAGTGTCATCCACAGTGCCTCCATAACAGTGCCATCCACAGATCCCCCATAACAGTGTCATCCACAGTGCCTCCATAACAGTGCCATCCACAGATCCCCCATAACAGTGATAGCCACAGTGCCCCATAACAGTGACATCCACAGATCCCCCATAACAGTGACATCCACAGATGCCCCCATAACAGTGATATCCACAGATCCCTTATAACAGTGTCATCCACAGTGCCTCCATAACAGTGCCATCCACAGATCCCCCATAACAATGTCATCCACAGTGCCTCCATAACAGTGCCATCCACAGATCCCCCATAACAGTGATAGCCACAGTGCCCCCATAACAGTGACATCCACAGTGCCCCCATAACAGTGACACCCACAGTGCCCCATAACAGTGACATCCACAGATCCCCCATAACAGTGATATCCACAGTGCCTCCATAACAGTGCCATCCACAGTGCCCCCATAACAGTGACACCCACAGTGCCCCATAACAGTGACATCCACAGATCCCCCATAACAGTGATATCCACAGTGCCTCCATAACAGTGACACCCACGATAGACACATCATATCTAATCACATCTGTACCTAATCCTATCCTGTGTGATACAGGCTGCAGAGCTATGTATCTAATCCCATCACTGACATTGCTAAAATGTGTATCTAATCCCATTACTGACTGTCCACAGGCTCTGCCCTCACATGTGTATCTAATCCTACCCTGTGTGATACAGCCTGCTGAGCTATGTATCTAATCCTAGCCTGTGTAATACAGCCTGCAGAGCGGTGTAGCTAATCCCATCACTCATATTGAAAAAATGTGTATCTAATCCCGTTTTGTATGATCCTGCCTGCTGAGCTGTGTATCTAAACCCTTATGCACACGACCGTATCCATTTTGCGATCCACATTTTTTGGAGTCCCATTGAGTTCTATGGATTTTAGGTGCTCATTTTGAGGACCAGAATAGGACATGTTCTATTTATACTAGAACTGACATACGGATGTAAAAAACACACTGATGACGTCCCTGTGCTTTCCACATCCGTATGTCAGTTCTGCGAAAGATGGAACATGTCCTATGCTGGTCCTCATAATGCAGATTGAAAACCCATAGAACTCAATGGGACTTTCAAAAAATTTTAATCGCACATGGACAGTAACCTCATTTAGTGGATCTGCGACTTGAAGACCGAAAAACAGATATGGTTCTGTGCACAAGCCCTATCATTTATACTGAGTGCCCATAACAGTGCCACCCACAGAACCCCCCATAGCAGTGCCATCCACAGAACCCCCCATAACAGTGCCATCCACAGAACCCCCCATAACAGTGCCATCCACAGAACCCCCCATAACAGTGCCATCCACAGAACCCCCCATAACAGTGCCATCCACAGAACCCCACATAACAGTGCCACCCACAGAACCCCCCATAACAGTGCCATCCACAGAACCCCACATAACAGTGCCATCCACAGAACCCCACATAACAGTGCCATCCACAGAACCCCACATAACAGTGACATCCACAGAACCCCACATAACAGTGCCATCCACAGAACCCCACATAACAGTTACATCCACAGTGCCCCCATAACAGTGACATCCACAGTGTCCCCATAACAGCGCCATCCACAGAACCCCACATAACAGTGACATCCACAGAACTTAACAGTGACATCCACAGCGCCCCCATAACAGTGACATCCACAGCGCCATCCACAGAACCCCACATAACAGTGACATCCACAGAACCCCCATAACAGTGACATCCACAGAACCCCACATAACAGTGACATCCACAGTGCCCCATGACAGTGACATCCACAGTGCCCCCATGACAGTGACATGTACAGCGCCCCATAACAGTGACATCCACAGCGCCCCATAACAGTGACATCCACAGCGCCCCCATAACAGTGACATCCACAGCGCCCCCATAACAGTGACATCCACAGTGCCCCCATAACAGTGACATCCACAGTGCCCCATAACAGTGTCATCCACAGATCCCCCATAACAGTGACATCCACAGATCCCCATAACAGTGCCATCCACAGATCCCCCATAACAGTGATATCCACAGATCCCCTATAACAGTGTCATCCACAGTGCCTCCATAACAGTGCCATCCACAGATCCCCCATAACAGTGTCATCCACAGTGCCTCCATAACAGTGCCATCCACAGATCCCCCATAACAGTGATAGCCACAGTGCCCCATAACAGTGACATCCACAGATCCCCCATAACAGTGACATCCACAGATCCCCCATAACAGTGATATCCACAGATCCCTTATAACAGTGTCATCCACAGTGCCTCCATAACAGTGCCATCCACAGATCCCCCATAACAATGTCATCCACAGTGCCTCCATAACAGTGCCATCCACAGATCCCCCATAACAGTGATAGCCACAGTGCCCCCATAACAGTGACATCCACAGTGCCCCCATAACAGTGACACCCACAGTGCCCCATAACAGTGACATCCACAGATCCCCCATAACAGTGATATCCACAGTGCCTCCATAACAGTGCCATCCACAGTGCCCCCATAACAGTGACACCCACAGTGCCCCATAACAGTGACATCCACAGATCCCCCATAACAGTGATATCCACAGTGCCTCCATAACAGTGCCATCCACAGTGCCCCCATAACAGTGACACCCACAGTTCCCCATAACAGTGCCATCCACAGATCCCCCATAACAGTAATATCAACAGTGCCTCCATAACAGTGCCATCCACAGTGCCCCCATAACAGTGACACCCACAGTGCCCCATAACAGTGCCATCCATAGATCCCCCATAACAGTGACATCCACAGTGCCCCCACAACAATGACATCCACAGATCCCCCATAACAGTGACATCCACAGTGCCCCCATAACAGTGACACCCACAGTGCCCCATAACTGTGACATCCACAGTGCCCCCATAACAGTGCCACCCACAGTGCCCCCATAACAGTGACATCCACAGTGCCCCCATAACAGTGACATCCACAGTGCCCCCATAACAGTGACATCCACAGATCCCCCATAACAGTGTTATCCACAGATCCCCCATAACAGTGACATCCACAGATCCCCCATAACAGTGACATCCACAGATCCCCCATAACAGTGACATCCACAGATCCCCCATAACAGTGTCATCCACAGATCCCCATAACAGTGTCATCCACAGATCCCCCCATAACAGTGTCATCCACAGATCCCCCATAACAGTGACCTCCAAAGTGCCCCCATACAGTATAAGTTCCGGACAAGTAGATTGAGCCCCTACTTTAGTCCTTCGCCAAGTTTTTATTTTTAATTTCCATATATATATATGAGATATGATAGACATATATATATGTATATATATATATATATACATATCATATATAATATATATATATATATATATATATATATATATATATATATATATATATATCTTTATATTCATCTCTTTTTTATTATGGTGCCAATATTTGCCCCCCAAAAATGTGGCCATCCAAGGTATCTTGAAATGCATTATTTTCTTTTTTTTTTTAAACACTTCTTTATTAGATGTAATAAAAAAGAATGACAAAACATACAGACCAATTAAGGTCCAAACAAGTACTGAGAAAAATGAGTAACATACATCACATCAGTTTTACAATTTTTCATCCCCTCCCGGCTCCCCCCCCCCTCCCGCATCCAATCCTTCTCCCCAACAGAGAAATAATAAGTGGTTACACACATCAACTAGACCACATCCTGCATGCGCTGCCCTCGAACCTAGCTCTTCCGGTATTTAAGAGGGCCTAAACCCTGTCTTAGGTCTTCTTTAAGGTACCATATAGAGTATCTAAAAGGAGCCATTATTGTACCATATTCCGCCTCCGGAATATATTGCAGAATAAAGCCCCTCCAAGTGTAATAGAGACGTTGTCCCAATGTTTCTGTTCTCTGGAGTGCATCCAACCATTCTAATCGGAACACATGCTTCATCTGATTTAGTATCATGGTCATAGTAGGTATCCCAGGCTCCAACCAGCTGCGTAGTAAACTCAGCTTGGCCACCATCAACAGTCGATGACCTAGCTGTGAAAGTTCCTGATTCTCCACCTGGCCACCCTCATTACCCTCGGTGTTACCATCTGCGTGTAGTATGACCCACGAAGGAGTCAACGCCCCCCTAAATTTACTGATCCGATCCAACAGTTCGGAGGTACGGGTCCAGAAATCAACCAACTTAGGGCAATTCCATAGACCATGAAAGAGATCAGTACCCCTGGTTTCACACCTGGGACAGGCCACCAAGTGATACCCATCATCCTGCGATCTCGGAATGTTGAAACCATATATAGCATGGTGCAGTATTTTAAGATGAGTCTCTCTCCATTTCTCATTAACAATTGATGAGTAGAGAGCCGACAAACCCGAATAAACAGATTGGGAGACATCCGAAATACCTAGAATCTTGCCCCATCTATTAAAGATGGCTCGCCTGTCTCTCTTACCCCATCTGTCTCTGAGCAAGTGGTAAAGTACTGAAATAGAAGTCTTATTTCCAGGTCTTAACAAGACGTCAAAGTCATTTTGCACCCATTCGCTAGTAAAATTTTTAAGAAAACTCCTACTGTAGTTCCTCACCTGCAAGTAGGGTAAAAAATTCGGGCCTCTCAAGCTCCACTTCTCCTCAAGTTCCTGCATAGTAGTCCATCTGCTTTCTCCCTCCTTAAAAAGATCGCCCATTTTCAATATTCCCTGTTCCTTCCAGTGTCTCAACTGCACACTAGTTCTCCCAGGCTCAAACATCGGGTTATCAAAAAGCGGTAAATGTTTGGAAAACTGATACGATAAATTGAATTGCTTCCTCAAGATTTTCCATACCAATATCGTATCTCTTAAGATCAGAGAGCGTTTGACCGATGGCGGGATACTGGGAAACCTTGTGTGCAACAGAGCCCTCAGGTTCCAAGGGGCCGCCAATTGAGCCTCCACCATTATATTTGAGTGGTAAGACGTCTGGTTAATCCAGTCCAAGATATGTCGACATACAGTATACAGGTTAAATTGTACCCTCGAATATCAGGGAAATTGAGTCCCCCGTGTTCCTTTCGCAATTTAAGCTTGTCCAGAGCTATCCTGGGCCTCTTCCCTTGCCAGAGAAAGCGAATAAAGCTCCGCTCTAACATTTGTACATCGGTATGCTTAAGAAGCAGGGGTATGTTCTGCAGAGGATATAGAAGTTTAGAGACCCCCATCATTTTTATTAAGTGGCATCTCCCAGACAGAGACAAAGGCAAGTTCTGCCACCTCGCCAAGTCCGATATAATCTTGTGGAAGAGTGGTGGGTAGTTGAGTTGGTAAATAGAATGAGGGCACCTCCCAATCTTGATCCCCAAGTAAGTAATGTATGACCGAGCTAGGGTGATCCCATATTTCAAATGAGCGGTCAGTGGAGTCTTGTTGTTAGAAGATAATGACAGAAGCTCACATTTTGATACATTGATTTTATAGCCAGAGTATGCGCCATACTCATCCAGTGCTTTGAGCACTTTCTCAATATGAGCCTCCGGATTGCTCATAAACAACAAGACATCATCAGCAAATAACGCTGCCTTGACTTGACGACTCCCTACATTAATAACCGAGAACAAGTTCGACCTTGTAAGATATCGCGCCAGGGGTTCCAGGGAAAGGTTAAATAATAGGGGGGACAGTGGGCATCCCTGACGCGTCCCCTTCTGTAACGGAAAGGGCTGCGAGAGGAACCCTTGGGTATATACCCTTGCCTTAGGGGCGCTGTATAATTGGGAGAGGAAGACTCGAAAGGGTCCCGTAAATCCCAATTTGTCCAGAACCATCTCCAGCCATGCCCACCGGACGTTGTCAAAAGCCTTCTCCGCGTCTAGGGCAAGCATGACTGGAGATTCCCCCTCTGTTGGCGAGTTATAAGTCCTATCCAAGACAGCTAACGCGCTCCGAATGTTTCCCACTCCTGATCTCCCTTGGACAAAACCAGCCTGTTCTGGAATGATCAAAGACGGCAGAAAAGTGGCCAGACGGTCAGCCAGTAATTTCGAAATGATTTTCGTGTCGACATTAATAAGAGATATGGGCCTATAAGACCCAGGCAGTAGAGGATCTTTCCCCGGTTTCGGAAGAAGCTTAATATAGGCTGTATTTTCCCCGTCAGGACTCGCCCTACCCGCCAAGACCTCATTGAATAACTTCACTAATACCGGGGTGACCTGTTCTTGCAATATATTATAATATTCACCAGTCAACCCATCGGGACCGGGCGCTTTTGAGCTACCCAGATGTTTTATCACAGATTGAAGTTCTTCAATGGTGGTATCAGCGTTAAGATAGTCCAGCTGATCCTGAGATAGCTTAGGTAACTTGACTAAGAGGGTAGTAGTCGGAACCCGCGCATCATCCCTGTAAAGAGTTTCATAAAAATTCCTAAGCGGCTTATTTATCATTGCCGGGTCCGTGACTCGTTCCCCTGCTTTGCCCTTAAGGCACGAGATAAACTGGGGGTGACGACGTCCTTTAGCCAAATTGGCCAGTAACTTCCCCGACTTGTTGCCAAACTTGTGTAAGGTGGCTTCAAAAGATGACATGTTCAGAGCTTCTTTATCTCTCATGACTTGATCAAACTCCTGTCTAGCCCCCGCCCACATCTGCCTATTAGCTAATGAAGGAGAAGCCAGATACGCCTTGTAGGCGCTTCTTACCTTGGCACTGAGCTGTTCTAACTGTTGGCTCACCTTCTTTTTACGACCCAGGGCATAATTCAGTATCCTGCCTCGTAACACCGTCTTAGAAGCATTCCAGAACAACCCAGGATCATCCATATGGCCATCATTGTTTTGTTTATATTCCTCCCACCATCCCACCAACTTGTTTCGGAAATCTTCATTCGAACTCAGCTGGGATGGAAAGCGCCAAAGGAAGTCAGACCCCTTGGGGAAAGAATCTCGTAGAACCAAAGCTACCGGGGCATGATCCGAGATGACTATATCAACCACGACAGCGGAATCCACTCGACCCATAAGAGAGCTGTGCGCCAAAATGTAGTCGATACGGGACCAAGAGGTCTGAGCATGAGAGAAAAAAGTGAATTCCCTGTCGTCCGGGTGAAGGAGACGCCACGGATCCACTAAACCAGCGCTCTGCATCAAGGGTGCCATAACCCTATCCTGGGGTATGGGACCCGCCAAAACCCTCCCCTCTCTACGCCTGTCCTCAGTAACACAGATCACTGAAATAAAGTCCCCACCCACGATTTTGTTCGGGCAAGTGTCTCTTTAGCAAGCGGGTTTCAAGCACACTAAAAAAGTTTGTACTGTCCGAGTTGGGGCCATACACATTGTAAATACTGTACTGGATGTCATTAATCTGTAGTAAAACATGAGCCCACCGTCCCTTATCATCTGAATCCTGTGCCAAAATTTCGCAATTGAGGTCCCTACTCAGAAGGATTAGAACACCCGCACTCTTTTTGTGTGCAGGGGATCCCAATACTCTACCTACCCATAATTTGTTCATACGTTGGAAATCACCTTCCTGCAGGTGGGTTTCCTGCAGCAGGGCTATATCTGGTTTCAACCTGCGGAGATGTCGCAGTACCATCCATCTCTTGTGTGGAGATCGAAGACCTTTGGTGTTCCAAGAGACCACCTTCATGATAGTCGGGCGGAACAATCAGAATAACAATAGAAGGCTGTGACCAGTCGATGCGTGCACCCCCAAAATCCTGTAACTAAACAATCCCTATCCCCTCCCCCCCAGGTAACAAAAAAGAAAAAAGAGAAAGAACAAAAACCTCCTAATTAACCCCTACCTTACTGTACGGACTCCCCTTTTTCTGAGGCACAGACCCCCCTCCGTTGATTGAGGGGCGTAGCTATAGGCTCATGGGCCCTGGTGCAAGAGTTCAACTTGGGCCCCCCCCCCCCCCCCGTTCGGCCGTTCCGTTCCCCTGCTCTGCAGGAGAAAGGAAAGTACGCATTCAGGACATAACTGAGCCGAACGGAGCCTGAGGATCCCATAGACTATAATGGCGTCCGTTAGGTGTCCGCTCCGAAGATGATTTTGGAGCGGAGACAAAAGCTGTGCATGCAGGATTTTTGACTCCGCTCCAAAATCATCTTCGGAGCGGACACCTAACGGACGCCATTATAGTCTATGGGATCCTCAGGCTCCGTTCGGCTCAGTTATGTGCCGAATGCGTACTTTCCTTTCTTCTGCTCCTATAACGGAACAGGAGAACAGAAAGGCCAAACACTGATGTGAACTTAGCCGAATGGTGTCCAGTGACATGGAGGGGGGAGGGGGAGAAATGTGACATGGAGGGAGGTCATGTGACATGAGGGGGGAGAAATGTGACATAGAGGGGGGAGAAATGTGACATGAGGGGGAGAAATGTGACATGGAGGGGGAGAAATGTGACATGGAGGGGGAGAAATGTGACATGGAGGGGGAGAAATGTGACATGGAGGGGGAGAAATGTGACATGGAGGGGGAGAAATGTGACATGGAGGGGGAGAAATGTGACATGGAGGGGGAGAAATGTGACATGAAGAGGGAGAAATGTGACATGGAGGGGAGAATGTGACATGGAGGGGAGAAATGTCACATTTCCTCCACCATGTGACATTTCTCCCCTCCATGTCACATTCTCCCCTCCATGTCACATTTCTCCCTCTCCATGTCACATTTCTCCCTCTATGTCACATAAAACATTCTGCTCACCTGGTCCTGGTCCCATCTGTAGCAGCTCCTCTTCTCCTCTGTGTGGCACTGGTCCTCTCTCTGGTCTCCCGACAAGTTGTTTGAGGTCTTGAGGACCTTTCACACTCAGCCAATCAGTGGCCACAGTTATGTCATGTGTCAGGCCAGTGATTGGCTCAGCAGGAAATCGCTGGCCTGACATGTGACACAGCTGCAGCCACTGATTGGCTGAGTGAGAAAGGTCCTCAAGACCTCAAATAACTTGTCGGGAGGCAGCTCTCTCCTGGAGGGGGCCCTGTGGGCCCCCCTGACTTAGGGGCCCGGTCGCAATTGCGACCGCTGCGACCCCTATAGCTACGCCACTGCCTGCCTCCCACCATCACTCAGCGGCTAAAACAGGGGAATCCCCTCCTTCCCTCACTATATGCCCCCCCCCCCCCTCCCTCCAGAAAGAATACCTTAGATGGAAAACCGATCATACAAGAAGAAAAACAGGATCAACAGGATCACCAGGTCGGTAGGACTAACTGCTCCTTAGAATTCGTAGATTCCCGGGTGGGAGCAACAGACGGGACGCACAGTTTAGTGACACTTGAACTGAAGCACATACATGTCCTACCCGGCTGCAAGCACATGGTACACAAATATCTTTGCATGGACCCCCTCACCCCCCACCCTCATGGCTAGACATAATCAACTATACTTGTCAACTATAATTAACTATAACTATAACCCGCAATAAAACAATGTCATGCGGCCATCAGGGGCCACGACTGGGTCCCAAAGTCATAGGGAGGTGCAAAGGATACTGAGTCCGAATGACCGTGCTTGAGTTCCAAGTAACGAAAAGGTCCCCGTTCATCCATCACCGTCTCGAACTAAACAACTGCCATGCGAGCTGTAAACCCCCGTACGGGGTCTTTCCTCCCGAGGCCGGTTCCCACGTCGGTCCAATGCTGGTCGCTCCGATGGATCCCTGCAAAAGTGAGATAATTCTGCTCCGGAACGTCTCTGGGGCTGTCTCTCATCTGTACCACCTTTGTCATCCAGGAGGTGCAGGACCTCTTCCGCATCCCGAGTATCCGTATAGCTGAGTATCTTTCCATTCGGTAAGGTGACCCGCAACCAGGCCGGGTATTGAAGCTGGAAGCGGATCTTTTGTTTGAAAAGCGCTGTGCAAACCTGGCTGAATTCTCTCCTCTGCCGTGCCACCGCTGCCGAGTAATCAGCAAAAAGTAGAACTGGATGGCCCCTGATTTTCAGCTTGGTCTTCCTGCTACGGAATGCACGCAAAATCGCCTCCTTGTCGCAATAGTCCAGGTATCGCATGATGACCTGGCGAGGCCTGCCATTATCACTCCTCGCCCCCCGGTTGGTAGATCCCGTATCATCAGGACTAGGGCCTATCCTGTGGGCCCGCTCCACCTTGTGTCTGCCCGTCAGACCAAGAGCGCTCGGCAGCTCACGTTCACAAATGTCCATAAGAGCCACCTGTGGTACGCTCTCTGGTAAGCCCCAGATCCTCAAATTATTTCGTCTCGATCTGGTCTCCAGATCTTCCAGTCTGTCCCGCAAAAGAATATTCTGTTTGAACAGTTCCTGGATGTCGCGGTCCGATTTGTCCGCGTCCTACTGCATAGTCACCAGCTTCTTGTCCACCTCCTCCAGACGGGTTTCATGTTGCGCCACGACTTCATGTAGTTCATGCAGAGATCGCATCAGTGTGGTAGCCAGCGTGTCCCTTATGTCCGGGGCTAACTATTTGGCCACTTCTATTGCAAGTGCCTTGTAATCGATCGCCAGGGGACCGTGGGCCTCGTCCACCGCGGGTGTCAATGGCAGATCGGCTGGTGGATCAGCGTCAGAGAGGTGAATAGGCGATGTCGGGCGGGGATCCGCCATCTTGCCCTGCATGTCTCCCCCACGTGCACCGTTGAAGCGCTGGATTTTGCGGCTCCCACTTCTCAGAAGATATCGGTCCATCGTCCGGGTCGCTCAGGTAGGTAAAGGGCCCCTACTCCGCACAATAGCTGTGCTTTTGGGGCGATGGGCGAAGCAGGAGCGTGGATTTTTCAGGAGGGATGAGCTCTCTCACTCCGCGTCTGCCATCCTCAGCGCCGGAACCGGAAGCCCCAATGCCTTTTTATTTGTTGGGAGGATTATTGTTCAGAATTACCTCCGGTGCTTTGGGGAAGTAACCAGAGAGGGAGGAAAGGAGTGTGGCACCTGCGCTATGAATTATGTTCAAGGCGATGGAGATGAGTGTCCGGCGCATGCGCACTGCTGTTCTACGTACTGCGCGTGCGTCGGCAAGGAAGACAGAGGCCGGCGCTTCAACAAGCAGGAGGCGGTGGCGTCATTAGTGACGAACCGTCTCCTGCAGACGACTGCGAGTGAAGAGAGGAAGCAAAGAAGATGGACTGGGACCGGAAGAGGAGAAGATGAAGAGAGATGGACCACGTGACCTGAATGAAGATCTCAGGAACGGCAACTGTTAGGAAGGTAAGTGGGTGACACATACTGTTTATTCTACAGGTTGACACAGATGAAGAAAGAAACATGTTTGACTGGACAACCCCTTTAACGTCAACTCAATAAGGGCTCTGTAAGATTAAGGAGCTGCTCAAGTACTGCCTCAAACCTCTCCATGTTTGATATGCATGTGTGCGGAACATTACGACGGGTTGGATGAAGGTAATATGAAATCGCTATGATGTCCACAAGAAAATATATCTTAGTGAACATATTAAACTGACTTAATAAAACACTGTTATTAAAGACTATTAGCATACACACTAGCCTCTCCATGACATCAGAGGAAGGAGGGCTAGTGGTGGAATCTGTAGACCTTTTTAAGGTGTGAGTCCCTAGAGCACATGGTCATTTCTTGGGAGGACTAGTGTTGAGCGAACTTGTAATTTAAGTTCGGCGTCCAAAGTTCAAGTTCGGGTTATCGAAGAATCCCGTTATGGATTCCGCTACCACGGACCATAACAAGTTTGCGCAACCATCTTTCACTGCTCTACTTTCTTCTTCTCCTCCACACAGAGCACAGGAGCTCCGCCCCTCATGTTACATGATCATTATACCAGGCCCTTTACCACCTCTTATCCAATCAAGTACTGAGCCACGCCCCCTGCACTGATCACATGACGGTGACATCACCCCAGGTCCTTGGTGTTGTCCAAGGTTCGGGTTCATTGAAGAATCCCCTTATGGATTCCAAATTCCGTTATGGTCTGTGGTAGCGGAATCCATAAGGGGATTCTTCGATAAACCGAACCCGAACTTTAGATGCCGAAATGAAAATACAAGTTCGCTCAACCCTAGGGAGGACAACTTCTTTGATGATCTGACCGACTATCATGCTACCTCCAGGCATGATACTGGACTTCTACCGTCTTGTAATGTGTTAAGTTCCATTTCTTTAATCATTTTTATTTTGTGCATTGTATTATTACATTTTGATAACTGCATTTTTGTGTGCACGTTCCTGTGAATATTAACCCCTTAAGGACCGGGGGTTTTGGGATTTTTGCGTTTTTGTTTTGCGCTCCCTGCCTTCCAAAAGCCATAACATTTTTATATTTCCGCTCACATAGCCATATGACGGCTTATTTTTTGCGGGACAAGTTGTACTTTTTAACGCTACCATTTATTTTTGCATGTGATGTAGTGGGAAACGGGAAAAAAATTCCAAATGGGGTGAAATTGCAAAAAAAAAGCAATTTCACCACAGTTTTACGGGTTTTTAAATTACAACGTTCGATTTGCGATAAAACTGACTGGTTAATTTTATTCTTCAGGTCAGTACGAATCCGGCAATACCTAATATGTATAGTTTTTCTTGCGTTTTGATAGTGAAAAAAAATTAAAAGTGGGAATTTTTTATTTTATTTTTTTGTCGCCATGTTTTGACCCCTATAACTTTTTTGTAATTATGCGTATGGAGCAGTGTAGGGGCTCATTTTTTGCGGGGCAATCTGAACTTTTAATTGATACCATTATGGGGTGCGTATGATGTTTTGATCACTTTTTATTCATTTTTTTAGGAAATGAAGCGTCCAAAAATGGCGAATTAGCCATTTGGACGCTTTCTTTCCGTTTTATGTTTACCGTATGGTGAATATTTTTAATATTATTATAGTATGGGCGTTTTCGCACATTGCGACACCCATTATGTGTAATTTTTTATTTTTTATTTATTTTATTTTCATTTTGGGGAAAGGGGGTGATTTGAATTTTTATATTTTTTTATTTAATTTTTATTTTTAAACTTTTTTTTTTTTTTTTACCACTTTCTTATAGTTCCCATAGGGAACTATAAGATGCAATCATCAGATTGCTATTCTCATATATTCCAATGCAATAGCATTGGAATATATGAGAAAATCGCATATTTCCTATGGAGCCTATTACAGTCATAGGCTCCATAGGAATACTGTAGTAGTACCCTAGGTTTCATTCACAGAAACCTAGGGTACTACATGCATGCTCCGGCTCCCCTTGTGGCCATCAGGGAGCCGGAGCAAACCGAAGTGAAACTTTCGGTTTTTGCGCGATCAGATGCCGTGGTCAGGATTGACCACGGCATCTGAGGGTTAAATGTCCGCGATCGGCATCGCTGCCGGTCGCGGACATGAGCTGCGGGTGTCAGCTTGATGAATCAAGCTTTTACCCGCAGCTCGGGCGCCCGCTCCGTGCGGGAGCGGGCGCCATCTTTAAAGTGCGGACGAAGGGCGTACATGTACGCCCTTCGTCCTTAAGAGGTTAAAACTTCACTTTAACCACCTCAGCCCCCCTAGCTTAAACACCCTTAATGACCAGACCACTTTTTACAATTCTGCACTACACTACTTTCCCCGTTTATTGCTCCGTCATACAACTTACCACCCAAATGAATTTTGCCTCCTTTTCTTCTCACTAATAGAGCTTTCATTTGGTGGTATTTCATTGTTGCTGACATTTTTAGTATTCTTGATATTAATAAAAATTTAACGACATTTTTGCAAAAAAATTAAATTTTTCGCTTACTGTTGTAAATTTAAAAAACAAAAACTACATTTATTGTTCTACATGTCTTTTATTAAAAAAAAATGCAATAAGTGTATATTTATTGGTTTGGATAAAAGTTATAGCATTTACAAACTATGGTGCAAAAAAGTGAATTTCCGCATTTTGAAGCAGCTCTGAATTTCTGAGCACTTGTCATGTTTCTTCAGGTGCTAGAATGCCAGGATAGTATAAATACCCCCCAAATGACACCATTTTCGAAAGAAGACACCCCAAAGTATTCGCGGAGGGGCATGGTGAGTTCATGTATCATTTCATTTTTTTTCACAAGTTAGCGGAAAATGACACTTTCTGATGAAAAAAAATAATAATAAAGTTTCCATTTCTGCTAACTTCTGGCAAAAAAAATAAAATCTCCCACGGACTCACTATGCCCCTCAGTGAATACCTTGGGGTGTCTACTTTCCGAAATGGGGTCATTTGTGGGGTGTGTTTACTGTTCTGGCATTTTGGACGGGGTTAAATTGTGAGCAGCCCTGTAAAGCCTAAAGGTACTCGTTGGACTTTTGGCCCCTTTACGCACCCAGGCTGCAAAAAAGTGTCACACACGTGGTATCTCCGTAATCAGAAGAAGTAGGGCAATGTGTTTTGGGGTGTATTTTTACATATACCCATGCTGGGTGAGAGAAATATCTCTGTAAATTGACAACTTTGTATAAAAAAATTGAAAAAGTTGTCATTTAGCCTACATGCACACGGCAGTGTTTTTTTGCGGCCTCCGTTCCGTTTTTTTGCGGATCCGATGGTTTTCCATTCATTTCTATGGATCCGTTAAAAATGCGGATGCCTCTTTCGTTGCCTGTCCGCTTCCGCTGTCCGCATTTCACGTCCGCAAAAAAAATATGGCATGTCCTATTCTTGTCCGCAAAAAACGGTTTGCGGACCCATAGAAGTCAATGGGTCCGCAAAAAATGCGGATGACCAACGGAAGCCATCCGTTTGTCATCCGCATCAGTTTTCTTTTTTTGCAGATGGTTGCTTGGAAACCAGTGCACTTGTACAGGTACTTTGAGCAACTGGATCAAGCCTTCAGGTTTTTTTTGCGAATCCGCAAAAAAAAAACGGAAGACACACGGAAACACAACCTACAAAATTTGAGGACACACGGAACGGATGTGGATGTGAAAAAAAAAAAGGAAGACTGATCCGTGATTTGCACACAGCAAAAAACAACCGTCGTGTGCATGTAGCCTTACAGAGATATTTTTCACACACACTATGGGTATATGTAAATATACACCCCAAAACACACTGCCCTACTTCTCCCGAGTACGGCGATACTACATGAGTGACACTTTTTTGCAGCCAAGATGAGCAAAGGGGCCCAAATTCAAATGAGTACCTTTAGGATTTCAAAGGCCATTTTTACGCATTTGGATTCCAAACTATTTCTCACGCTAAAATGCCAGGGCAGTATAAATACCCCGCAAGTGACCCCATTTTAGACAGTAGACACCCCAAGGTATCCCGTGACTGGTATGGTGAGTTCATGTAAAATTTTATTTTTTGCCACAAGTTAGTAGAATATGAGACTTTGTAAGAAAAAAAAAGAAATTCCATTTCCGCTAACTTGTGACAAAAAATAAAAACTTCCATGAACTCACTATGCCCATCAGAGAATACCTTAGGGTATCTACTTTCCGAAATGGAATCATTTGTGGGATGTTTCTACTGTCTGGGCATTGTAGTACCTCAGGAAACATGACAGGTGCTCAGAAAGTCAAAGTGCGTAAATTAATTTTTTTCCACCACAGTTTGTAAACTTTATAACTTTTACCCAAACCAATAAATATACACTTATTGCATTTTTTTTTATCAAAGACATGTAGAACAATAAATTTAGAGAAAAATTTATATAGAAATGTAGTTTTATTTGAAAAATTTTACAACTGAAAATGAAAAATGTCATTTTTTTGCAAAAATTTTGGTCATTTTTGATAAATATCAAAAAAAGTAAAAAATGTCAGCAGCAATGAAATACCACCAAATGAAAGCTCTATTAGTGAGAAGAAAAGGAGGCAAAATTCATTTGGGTGCTAAGTTGTATGACCGAGCAAAAAACCGTGAAAGTAGTGTAGTAAAGAATTGCAAAAAGTGGTCTGGTCATTAAGGGGCTTTAAGCTGGGGGGGCTGTAGTGGTTAAAGCCAGCAAATAGTGTGTATAGTAAAAATAACTTTATCTCTGGCCAATTGTGTTGCTGAAAAATTGTATTACTCGGTCTACTGTACATTATAGAAAGCAAATAGAGTGTGTACTGTAAAAATTACATTATCTCTGGGCTAGTGTGGTGCCGAAAATTTTTATTTCTCTGTCTCCTGTACATCACAGAAAGCAAATACAGTGTGTAATACAAACAATTTATTATCTCTTGCCTAGTGTGTTGCCGAAAAATTGTTTCTCTGTCTCCTGCTCATTACAGAAAGCAAATACAGTGTGTACTGTAAACATTACATTATCTCTGGGCTAGTGTGCTGCCAAAAAATTAGATTTTTCTGTCTCCTGTACATTATAGAAAGCAAATACAGTGTGTACTGTAAAAATTACATTATCTCAGGGCTAGTGTAGTGTTGAAAAATTGTATTTCTCTGTCTCCTGTACATTACAAAAAGCAAATACAGTGTGTACTTTAAACATTACATTATCTCTTGCCTAGTGTGTTACCGAAAAATTGTTTTTCTCTATCTCCTGTTCATTACAGAAAGCAAATACAATGTGTACTGTAAAAATTACATTATCTCTGGCCTAGTGTAGTACCAAAAAATTGTATTTCTCTGTCTCCTGTTCATTACAGCCAGCAAATACAGTGTGTACAGTAAAAATTACATTATCTCTGGCTTGGTGTGTTGCCGCTAAATCGTATTTCTCGGTCTACTGTACATTACATGAAGCAAATAGTGTGAACTGTAATAATTACATTATCTTTGGGCTAGTGTGGTGCCGAAAAATTGGATTTCTCTGTCTCCTGTACATTACAGAAAACAACTACAAAGTGAACAATAACAATTACATTATCTCTGGGCTAGTGTAGTGTTTACTGTACATTCCAAAAAGCAAATACAGTGTGTACTGTAAAAGTTACATTATCTCTGGGCTAGTGTGGTGCCGAAATTTTTTATTTCTGTGTATCCTATTCATTAAAGCCAGCAAATACAGTGTGTACAATAAAAATTACATTAGCTCTGGCCTAGTGTGTTGAAAAAACATTGTATTTCTCTGTCTACTCTACATTATAGAAAGCAAATACAGTGTGTACTGTAAAAATTACATTATCTCTGGGCTAGTGTGGTGCCCAAAAATTTTATTTCTCTGTCTCCTGTTCACTAAAGCTAGCAAATTATGTGTACAGTAAAAATTATATTATCTCTGGCCAAGTGTGTTGCCGAAAAATTGTATTTCTCGGTCTTCTGTACATTACAGAAAGCAAATACAACGTGTACTGTAAAAATTACATTATCTCTGGGCTATTGTGGTGCCGAAAAATTGTATTTCTCTGTCTAGTGTTCATTATAGCCAGCAAGTACAGTGTACAGTAAAAATTACATTATCTCTGGCTTAGTGTGTTGCCGAAAAATCGTATTTCTATGTCTACTGTACATTACAGAAACCAAATAGTGTGTACAGTAAAAATTACATTATGTCTGGCCTACTGTGTTGCCGAAAATTTTTATTTCTCTGTCTACGGTTCATTATGAAAAGCAAATACAGTGTGTACTGTAAAAATTACATAATCTCTGGGCTAATGTGGTGCCAAAAAGTTCAATTCTCTGTCTTCTGTACATTACAGAAAGCAAATACAACGTGTACTGTAAAAATTTCATTATCTCTGGGCTAGTGTGGTGCCGAAAAATTGTATTTCTCTTTCTAGTGTTCATTACAGCAAGCAAGTACAGTGTGTACAGTAAAAATTACATTATCTCTGGCTTAGTGTGTTGCCGAAACATTCTATTTCTCTGTCTACTCTACATTATAGAAAGCAAATACAGTGTGTACCTAAAAAGTTACATTATCTCTGGGCTAGTGATGTGCCGAAAATTTTTATTTCTCTGCCTCTTATTTGTTAAAGCCAGCAAATACAGTGTGCACAGTAAAAATTACATTATCTCTGGCCTATTGTGTTGCCGAAACATTCTATTTCTCTGTCTACTCTACATTATAGAAAGCAAATACAGTGTGTACAGTAAAAATTACATGATCTCTGGCCTACTGTGTTGCCGAAAAACTTTATTTCTCTGTCTATTGTTCATTATAAAAAGCAAATACAGAGTGTACTGTAAAAATTACATTATCTCTGGGCTAGTGTGTTGCCGAAAAATTGTATTTCTCTGTCTACTGTACATTACAGAAAGCAAATAGTGTGAACTGTAAAAGTTACATTATGTCTGGCCTACTGTGTTGCCGAAAACTTTTATTTCTCTGTCTACGGTTCATTATAAAAAGCAAATACAGAGTGTACTGTAAAAATTACATTATGTTTGGGCTAGTGTGGTGCCGAAAAATTGTATTTCTCTGTCTCCTGTACATTACAGAAAGCAACTACAAAGTGAACAATAAAAATTACATTATCTCTGGGCTACTGTTTTGCCGAAAAATCGTATTTCTCTGTCTACTGTACATTACAAAAAGCAAATACAGTGTGTACTGTAAAAATTACATTATCTCTGGGCTAGTGTAGTGTTGAAAAATTGTATTTTTCTGTCTACTGGACATTACAAAAAGGAAATACAGTGTGTACTGTAAAAGTTACATTATCTCTGGGCTAGTGTGGTGCCGAAATCGTTTATTTCTCTGTCTTCCATTTATTAAAGCCAGCAAATACAGTGTGTAAAGTAAAAATTACGTTATCTCTGGGCTAGTGTGGTGCCGAAAAATTGTATTTCTCTTTCTAGTGCTCATTACAGCCAGCAAGTACAGTGTGTACATTAAAAATTACATTATCTCTGGCTTAGTGTGTTGCCGAAACATTCTATTTCTCTGTCTACTCTACGTTATAGAAAGCAAATACAGTGTGTACCTAAAAAGTTACATTATCTCAAGGCTAGTGATGTGCCGAAAATTTTTATTTCTCTGCCTCTTATTCGTTAAAGCCAGCAAATACAGTGTGTACTGTAAAAATGACATTATCTCTGGTCTAATGTGCTGCCAAAAAAATGGAATTCTCTGTCTCCTGTACATTACAGAAAGCAAATACAGTGTGTACAGTAAAAATTACATGATCTCTGGCCTACTGTGTTGCCGAAAAACTTTACTTCTCTGTCTATTGTTCATTATAGAAAGCAAACACAGAGTGTACTGTAAAAATTACATTATCTCTGTGCTAGTGTGTTGCCGAAAAATTGTATTTCTCTTTCTCCTGTTCATTACAGACAGCAAATAAAGTGTGTACTATAAACATTACATTATCTCTGACCTAGTGTGGTGCTAAAAAATTATATTTCTGTCTCCTGTACATTACAGAAAGCAAATACAGTGTGTACTGTAAAAATTACATTATCATTGGGCTAGTGTTGTGCCAAAAAAATTGTATTTCTATGTCTCCTGTTCATTACAGACAGCAAATACAATGTGTAAAGTAAAAATTACATTATCTCTGGCATAGTGTAGTGTCGAAAAATTGTATTTCTCTGTCTAGTGTTCATTAAAGCCAGCAAATACAGTGTGTATTATAAACATTACATTATCTCTGGGCTAGTGTGGTGCCAAAAAATTATATTTCTGTCTCCTGTACATTACAGAAAGCAAATACAGTGTGTACTGTAAAAATTACATTATCTCTGGTCTAATGTGCTGCCAAAAAAATGGAATTCTCTGTCTCCTGTACATTACAGAAAGCAAATACAGTGTGTACTGTAAAAGTTACATTATCTCTGGGCTACTGTGGTGCCGAAATTTTTTATTTCTCTGTCTCCTATTCATTAAAGCCAGCAAATACAGTGTGTACTGTAAAAATTACATTATCTCTGGGCTAGTGTGGTGCCGAAAATTTTTATTTCTCTGCCTCCTATTCGTTAAAGCCAGCTAATACAGTGTATACAGTAAACATTACATTATCTCTGGCCTAGTGTGTTGCCGAAACATTCTATTTCTCTGTCTACGGTTCATTATAAAAAGCAAATACAGAGTGTACTATAAAAATTACATTATGTTTGGGCTAGTGTGGTGCCGAAAAATTGTATTTCTCTGTCTCCTGTACATTACAGAAAGCAACTACAAAGTGAACAATAAAAATTACATTATCTCTGGGCTACTGTTTTGCCGAAAAATCGTATTTCTCTGTCTACTGTACATTACAAAAAGCAAATACAGTGTGTACTGTAAAAATTACATTATCTCTGGGCTAGTGTAGTGTTGAAAAATTGTATTTTTCTGTCTCCTGGACATTACAAAAAGGAAATACAGTGTGTACTGTAAAAGTTACATTATCTCTGGGCTAGTGTGGTGCCGAAATCTTTTATTTCTCTGTCTCCTATTCATTAAAGCCAGCAAATACAGTGTGTACTGTAAAAATTACATTATCTCTGGGCTAGTGTGGTGCCGAAAAATTGTATTTCTCTATCTCCTGTTCATTAAAGCCAGCAAATACAGTGTGTACTATAAACATTACATTATCTCTGGGCTAGTGTGGTGCCAAAAAATTATATTTCTGTCTCCTGTACATTACAGAAAGCAAATACAGTGTGTACTGTAAAAATTACATTATCTCTGGTCTAATGTGCTGCCAAAAAAATGGAATTCTCTGTCTCCTGTACATTACAGAAAGCAAATACAGTGTGTACAGTAAAAATTACATGATCTCTGGCCTACTGTGTTGCCGAAAAACTTTATTTCTCTGTCTATTGTTCATTATAAAAAGCAAACACAGAGTGTACTGTAAAAATTACATTATCTCTGGGCTAGTGTGTTGCCGAAAAATTGTATTTCTCTGTCTCCTGTTCATGACAGACAGCAAATACAATGTGTACAGTAAAAATTACATTATCTCTGGGCTAGTGTGTTCCCGTAAAATCGTATTTCTCTGTTTACTGTACATTACAGGAAGCAAATATAGTGTGTACTGTAAAAATTACTTTATCTCTAGGCTAGAGTAGTGTTGAAAAATTATATTTCTCTGTCTCCTGTACGTTACAAAAAGAAAATACAGTGTGTACCTTAAAAGTTACATTATCTCTGGGCTAGTGTGGTGCCGAAAATTTTTATTTCTCTGCCTCCTATTCGTTAAAGCCAGCTAATACAGTGTATACAGTAAACATTACATTATCTCTGGCCTAGTGTGTTGCCGAAACATTCTATTTCTCTGTCTACGGTTCATTATAAAAAACAAATACAGAGTGTACTATAAAAATTACATTATCTTTGGGCACGTGTGGTGCCGAAAAATTGTATTTCTCTGTCTCCTGTACATTACAGAAAGCAACTACAAAGTGAACAATAAAAATTACATTATCTCTGGGCTAGTGTCTTGCCGTAAAATTGTATTTCTCTGTCTCCTGTACGTTACAAAAAGCAAATACAGTGTGTACCTTAAAAGTTACATTATCTCTGGGCTAGTATGGTGCCGAAAATTTTTATTTCTCTGCCTCCTATTCGTTAAAGCCAGCAAATATAGTGTGTACAGTAAAAATTACATGATCTCTGGCCTACTGTGTTGTCGAAAAATTTTATTTCTCTGTCTACTGTTCATTATTAAAAGCAAATACAGAGTGTACTGTAAAAATTACATTATCTCTGGGCTAGTGTGTTGCCGAAAAATTGTATTTCTCTGTCTACTGTTTATTATAGAAAGCAAATATAGTGTGTACTGTAAAAATTACATAATCTCTGGGGTAGTATGGTGCCAAAAAAATTGTATTTCTCTGTCTCCTGTACATTACAGACAGCAAATACAGTGTGTACTGTAAAAATTGCATTATCTCTGGGCTAGTGTGGTTCCGAAAAATTGTATTCCTCTGTCTCCTGTTCATTAACCACCTCCCGACCGCCTAACACAGGGATGCGTCCTGCGGGCGGCCGGGTTATTCCTCCTGGACGCATATACGTGTCATCTCGCAAGATGCGAGATGACGCGCATTGCGGGTCTGCAAAAGGCGCACAAGGAGTTGGTCAACAGCCTGCTATCCAATGATCAGTGCTGGCAGGTTGGTGACTTTTGAAAAATCGAACCCCCAGCCATATAACACATTATATTTATAAATATAATGTGTTAAATGGCTGCTGTGCTCTCTGCTGGGTCCTTTTCGTTGGTTGGTCCCAGCAGAGAGCACAGATCACAGTGTGTACACCAAGCACTACACTTGTAGCCCCAGATCACCCTCCCATCACCCCAATTAACCCCTTGATCACCCCTGTCAATCACTAGTGAAAGGGAAAAAAGTGATCAGTGTAAACTGTCCCTTTTTTTTTTCCACCAGCATTGACTGTTAGGTTTAGGTTAGTTTAGGCCCCTTTGGTAGGTAGCTTGCTTCAGTTAGCGCCCAGCCCACCGCACCGCAGTCACTGATTCGCTGATTAGCGTATCGCTAATCAGCATTGGTACTTTATAGTATCTGTATGTGATCAGAACTGATCCAACAGTCAGATCTATAATAATATTAGTCTCACCTTAGCTCGCCCTCCAGCCAAAACGCAGTGTTTGCTCGATCAGGCCTGATCGGTCACTCACACGTGCGTTCACCCACGCCCGCCCTGCCGCAGTGGCAAATTTTTTATTTGTTTTTTAATCACTGCACAATCACTACACAGGAGCTGCGGCGATAAAAAAAAAAAAAATCAGTTTTGATATTTTTTATCAATCGCAGCGGCTTCCTGTACTTCGCTAGCCTGCCATTTGTAAGACAGGCTTGCTTTTTTTCTTGGGTAGTCTCAGGGAAAAAAATAAAATCGCATTACCCATATGCTTAATATAAGGAGAATGGCAGAAACTCCTAATGCTGGCCATACATGTAATGATTGCGGAGACCCTCAAATACCAGGGCAGTACAAACACCTCACATGTGACCCCATTTTGGAAAAAAGACACCTCAAGGAATTCGCTGAGGGGCATATTGAGTCCATGAAAGATTGAACTTTTTGGTCACAAGTTAGCGGAAAGGGAGACTTTGTGAGAAAAAAAAAATGTCAATTTCCGCTAACTTGTGCCAAAAAAATAAAATATTCTATGAACTCGCCATGCCCTTCACGAAATACCTTGGGGTGTCTTCTTTCCAAAATGGGGTCACATGTGGGGTATTTATACTGCCCTGGCATTTTAGGAGCCCTAAAGCGTGGGAAGAAGTCTGGAATCCAAATGCCCTCCTAAAAGGTACTCATTGGAATTTGGGCCCCTTTGCGCACCTAGGCTGCAAAAAAGTGTAGGGAAATGTGTTTCGGGGTGTATTTTTACATATACCCATGCTGGGTGAGAGAAAGATCTCTGTAAATTGACAACTTTGTATAAAAAAAATGGAAAATGTTGTCATTTAGCCTACAAGCACACGGCAGTGGTTTTTTGCGGCCTCCGTTTCGTTTTTTTTGTGGATCCCATGGTTTCCCATTCATTTCTATGGATCCGTTAAAAATGCGGATGCCTCTTCCGTTGCCTGTCCGCGTCCGCATTTCACGTCCGCAAAAAAAACATGGCATGTCCTATTCTTGTCCGCAAAAAATGGTTTGCGGACCCATAGAAGTCAATGGGTCCGCAAAAAATGCGGATGAACAACAGAAGCCATCCGTTTGTCATCCGCATCCGTTTTTTTTTGCGGATGGTTGCTTGGAAACCAGGGCACTTGTACAGGTACTTTAAGAAACTGGTTCAAGCCTTCCGCAAAAAAAAACGAAAGACATACGGAAACACAACCTACAAAATTTGCGGACACACGGAAGACTGATCTGTGATTTGCGGACAGCAAAAAACAACTGTCGTGTGCATGTAGCCTTACAGAGATATTTTTCACACACAGTATGGGTATATGTAAAAATACACCCCAAAACACATTGCCCTACTTCTCCTGAGTACGGCGATACCACATGAATGACACTTTTTTGCAGCCAAGATGCGCAAAGGGGCCCAAATTTAAATGAGTACCTTTAGGATTTCAAAGGGCATTTTTACGCATTTGGATTCCAAACTACTTCTCATGCTTTAGGGACCCCTAAAATGCCAGGGCAGTATAAATACCCCACAAGTGACCCCATTTTAGAAAGTAGACACCCCAATGTATTCCGTAATGGGTATGGTGAGTTCATGTAAAATTTTTTTTTTTTGTCACAAGTTAGTAGAATATGAGACTTTGTAAGAAAAAAAAAAATAATTCCATTTCCGCTAACTTGTGACAAAAAATAAAAACTTCCATGAACTCACTATGCCCATCAGAGAATACCTTAGGGTGTCTACTTTCCGAAATGGGGTCATTTGTGGGATGTTTCTACTGTCTGGGCATTGTAGTACCTCAGGAAACATGACAGGTGCTCAGAAAGTCAAAGTGCGTAAATTAATTTTTTTCCACCACAGTTTGTAAACTTTATAACTTTTACCCAAACCAATAAATATACACTTATTGCATTTTTTTTTTTATCAAAGACATGTAGAACAATAAACTTAGAGAAAAATTTATATAGAAATGTAGTTTTATTTCACAAATTTTACAGCAGAAAATAAAAAGTCATTTTTTTTGCAAAAATTTTGGTCATTTTTGATAAATATCAAAAAAAGTAAAAAATAATAGCAGCAATGAAATACCCCCAAATGAAAGCTCTATTAGTGAAAAGGAAAGGAGGTAAAATTCATTTGGGTGGTAAGTTGTATGACCGAGCAATAAACCGTGAAAGTAGTGTAGTAAAGAATTGCAAAAAGTGGTCTGGTCATTAAGGGGCTTTAAGCTAGGGGGGCTGAAGTGGTTAAAGCCAGCAAATAGTGTGTACAGTAAACTAAAAATTACATTATCTCTGGCCAATTGTGTTGCCGAAAAATTGTATTACTCGGTCTACTGTACATTATAGAAAGCAAATAGAGTGTGTACTGTAAAAATGAAATTATCTCTGGCCTAGTGTGGTGCCGAAAATTTTTATTTCTCCGTCTTCTGTTCATTACAGAAAGCAGATACAGTGTGTACTGTAAAAATTACATTATCTCTGGGCTAGTGTGATGCCAAATAATTGTATTTCTCTGTCTCGTGTATATCACAGAAAGCAAATACACTGTGTACTATAAAAATTACATTATCTCTGGGCAAGTGTGGTGCCAAAAAATTGTATTTCCCTGTCTCCTGTACATTATAGAAAGCAAATACAGTGTGTACTGTCAAAATTACATTATCTCTGGGCTAGTGTAGTGTTGAAAAATTGTATTTCTCTGTCTTCTGTACATTACAAAAGGCAAATAGTGTGTACTATAAACATTACATTAACTCTTGCCTAGTGTGTCACAGAAAAATTGTTTCTCTGTCTCCTGTTCATTACAGAAAGCAAATACAATGTGTACTGTAAAAATTACATTATCTCTGGCCTAGTGTGTTGCCAAAAAATTGTATTTCTCTGTCAACTGTACATTATAGAAACCCTATACAGTGTGTACGGTAAAAATTACATTATCACTGGGCTAGTGTGGTGACGAAAATTGTATTTCTCTGTCTCCTCTACATTACAGAAAGCAAATACAGTGTGTACTGTAAAAATTACATTATCTCTGGCATAGTGTGTTGCCGAAAAATTGTATTTCTCTGTCTACTGTACATTAGAGAAAGCAAATACAGTGTGTACTGTAAAAATTACATAATCTCTGAGCTAGTGTGGTGCCGAAAAGTTCAATTCTCTGTATCCTGTTCATTACAGAAAGCAATTACAATGTGTACTGTAAAATTTACATCATCTCTGAGCTAGTGTGATGCCGAAAAATTGTATTTCTCTGTCTCCTGTACATTACAGAAAGCAAATACACTGTGTACTATAAAAATTAAATTATCTCTGGGCTAGTGTGGTGCTGAAAAATTGTATTTCTATGTCTCCTGTTCATTACAGCCAGCAAATACGATGTGTACAGTAAAAATTACATTATCTCTGGGCTAGTGTGGTGCCGAAAAATTGTATTTCTCTATCTACTGTACATTACAGAAAGCAAATACAGTGTGTACTATAAAAATTACATTATCTCTGGGCTAGTGTGGTGCCAAAAAATTGTATTTGCTGGCTGTAGTGAACAGGAGACAGAGAAATACAATTTTTCGGCACCACACTAGCCCAAAGATAATGAAATTTTTAGAGTACACTCTGTATTTGCTTTTTATAATGACCCGTAAACAGAGAAATAACTTTTTTCGTTAACACAGTAGGCCAGACATAATGCCATTTTTACAGTACACACTATTTGCTTTCTGTAATGAACAGTAGACAGAGAAATACGATTTTTTTGCAACACACTAAGCCAGAGATAATGTAATTTTTACTGTACACACTGTACTTGCTGGCTATAATGAACACTAGACAGAGAAATACAATTTTTCGGCACCACACTAGCCCAGAGATAATGTAATTTTTACAGTACACATTGTATTTGCTTTCTATAATGTACAGAAGACCGAGAAATACACAAGGCCAGAGATAATTTAATTTTTACTGTACACACAATTTGCTGGCTTTAGTGAACAGGAGACAGAGAAATAACATTTTTGGGCACCACACTAGCCCAGAGATAATGTAACTTTTACAGTACACCCTGTATTTGCTTTTTGTAATGTACAAGAGATAGAAAAATACAATTTTTCAATACTACACTAGCCCAGAGTTAATTAAATTTTTACAGTACACACTGTATTTGCTTTCTATTATGTACAGGAGACAGAGAAATACAATTTTTCAACACTACACTAGCCCAGAGATGGTAATTTTTACTGTACACACTATTTGCTTTCTGTAATGTACAGTAGAGAAATACGATTTTTCGGCAACACACTAAGCCAGAGATAATGTAATTTTTACAGTACACATTGTATTTGCTTTCTGTAATGTACAGTAGACAGAGAAATACGATCTATCGGCAACACACTAAGCCAGAGATAATGTAATTTTTAAGGTACACACTGTACTTGCTAGCTGTAATGAACACTAGTAAGAGAAATACAATTTTCCGGCAATACACTAGGCAGAGATAATGTAATTTTACTGTACACATTGTATTTGCTGGCTGTAATGAATAGGAGACAGAGACAATTTTTCGGCACTATACTAGCCCAGAGATAATGTAATTTTTACAGTACACACTGTATTTGCTTTCTGTAATGTACAGAGAAATATGATTTTTCGGCAACACACTAGGCCAAAGATAATGTAGTTTTTACGGTACACGCTGTACTTGCTGTCTGTAATAAACAGGAGACAGAGAAATACAATTTTTCGGCACTACACTATGCCAGAGATAATGTAGTTTTTACTGTACACATTGTATTTGTCTCCTGTTCACTACAGCCAGCAAATACAATGTGTACAGTAAAAATTACATTATCTCTGCCTAGTGTAGTGCCGAAAAATTGTATTTCTCTTTCTAGTGTTTATTACAGCCCGCAACTACAGTGTGTACAGTAAAATTACCTTATCTCTGGGCTAGTGTAGTGTTGAAAAATTGTATTTCTCTGTCCCCTATACATTACAAAAAGCAAATACATTGTGTACTTTAAAAATTACCTTATCTCTGGACTAGTGTGGTGCCGAAAAATTATATTTCTGTCTCCTGTACATTTCAGAAAGCAAATATTGTGTGTACTGTAAAAATGACATTATCTCTGGGCTAGTGTGGTGCCTAAAAATTGTATTTCTCTGTCTCCTGTTCATTATAGAAAGCAAATATAGTGTGTACTGTATAAATTACATTATCTCTGGGCTAGTAAGGTGCCCAAATATTGTATTTCTCTGTCTCCTGTATATTACAGACAGCAAATACAGTGTGTACTGTAAAAATTACATTATCCCTGGGCTAGTATGGTGCCGAAAGTTTTTATTTCTCTGTCTCCTGTTCACTACAGCCAGCAAATACAATGTGTACGGTAAAAATTACATTATCTCTGCCTAGTGTAGTGCCGAAAAACTGTATTTCTCTTTCTAGTGTTTATTACAGCCCGCAACTACAGTGTGTACAGTAAAATTACCTTATCTCTGGGCTAGTGTAGTGTTGAAAAATTGTATTTCTCTGTCCCCTATACATTACAAAAAGCAAATACATTGTGTACTTTAAAAATTACCTTATCTCTGGACTAGTGTGGTGCCGAAAAATTATATTTCTGTCTCCTGTACATTTCAGAAAGCAAATATTGTGTGTACTGTAAAAATGACATTATCTCTGGGCTAGTGTGGTGCCTAAAAATTGTATTTCTCTGTCTCCTGTTCATTATAGAAAGCAAATATAGTGTGTACTGTATAAATTACATTATCTCTGGGCTAGTAAGGTGGCCAAATATTGTATTTCTCTGTCTCCTGTATATTACAGACAGCAAATACAGTGTGTACTGTAAAAATTACATTATCCCTGGGCTAGTATGGTGCCGAAAGTTTTTATTTCTCTGTCTCCTGTTCATGAAAGCCAGCAAATACAGTGTGTACAGTAAAAATTACATTATCTCTGACCCAGTGTGTTGCCGAAAAATTGTAGTTCTCAGTCTACTGTACATTACAGAAAGCAAATACAGTGTGTATTATAAACATTACATTATCTCTGGCCTAGTGTGGTGCTGAAAAATTGTATTTCTCTGTCTCCTGGTGTCCTTTACATTATAGAAAGCAAATACAGTGTGTACTGTAAACATAACATTATCTCTGGACTAGTGTGGTGCCAAAAAGTATATTTCTGTCTCCTGTACATTACAGGAAGCAAATACAGTGTGTATAGTAAAAATTACATTATCTCTGGCCTAGTGTAGTGCCGAAAAATTGTATTTCTCTGTCTTGTTCATTAAAGCCAGCAAGTACAGTGTGTACAGTTAAACATACATAATATCTGGCCTAGTGTGTTGCTGAAAAAGTGTATTTCTTTGTCTACTATACATTACAGAAAGTAAATATAGTGTGTACTGTACAAATTACATTATCTCTGGGCTTCTGTGGTGCCAAATTATATTTCTCTGTCTATTGTACATTGAAGAAAGCAAATACAGTGTGTAAAGTAAAAATTACATTATCTCTGGCCTAGTGTGTTGCCGAAAAATTGTATTTCTCTGTCTAGTGTTCATTACAGCCAGCAAGTACAGTGTGTACAGTAAAAATTACATTATCTCCGGCCTAGTGTGTTGCCGAAAAATTGTATTTCTCTGTCTACTGTACATTATAGAAAGTAAATACAGTGTGTACTGTAAAAATTACATTATCTCTGGGCTAGTGTGTTGCCGAAAAATTGCATTTCTCTGTCTACTGTACATTATAGAAAGCAAATAGAGGGTGTACTATAAAAATTACATTATCTCTGGCCTACTGTGGTGCTGAAAAATTTAATTTCTCTGTCTGCTGTACATTATAAAAAGCAAATATAGTGTGTACTATAAAAATTACATTATCTCTGGGCTAGTGTGGTGCCAAAAATTATATTTATATCTCCTGTACATTACAGATAGCAAATACAATGTGTACAGTAAAAATTACATTATCTATGGCATAGTTTAGTGCCGACAATTTGTATTTCTCTGTCTAGTGTTCATTAAAGCCAGCAAGTACAGTGTGTACTATAAAAATTAGATTATCTCTGGGCTACTGTGGTGCCAAAAAATTGTATCTCTGTCTCCGGTACATTACAGAAAGCAAATACAGTGTGTACTGTAAAAATTACATTATCTCTGGCCTAGTTTGGTGCTGAAAAGTTGTATTTTTCTGTCTCCTGGTCTTCTATACATTACAGAAAGTAAATACCATATGTACTGTAAAAATTACATTATCTCTGGGCTAGTGTGGTGCCAAAAAATTGTATTTCTCTGTCTCCTGTTCATTACAGCCAGCAAATACAATGTGTACAGGAAAACTTACATTATCTCTGGCATAGTTTAGTGCCGACAATTTGTATTTCTCTGTCTAGTGTTCATTAAAGCCAGTAAGTACAGTGTGTACAGTAAAAATTACATTATCTCTGGGCTAGTGTAGTGTTGAAAAATTGTATTTCTCTGTCTAGTGTTCATTAAAGCCAGCAAGTACAGTGTGTACTATAAAAATTAGATTATCTCTGGGCTACTGTGGTGCCAAAAAATTGTATCTCTGTCTCCGGTACATTACAGAAAGCAAATACAGTGTGTACTGTAAAAATTACATTATCTCTGGCCTAGTTTGGTGCTGAAAAGTTGTATTTTTCTGTCTCCTGGTCTTCTATACATTACAGAAAGTAAATACCATATGTACTGTAAAAATTACATTATCTCTGGGCTAGTGTGGTGCCGAAAAATTGTATTTCTCTGTCTCCTGTTCATTACAGCCAGCAAATACAATGTGTACAGGAAAACTTACATTATCTCTGGCATAGTTTAGTGCCGACAATTTGTATTTCTCTGTCTAGTGTTCATTAAAGCCAGTAAGTACAGTGTGTACAGTAAAAATTACATTATCTCTGGGCTAGTGTAGTGTTGAAAAATTGTATTTCTCTGTCTCTTCTACATTACAGAAAGCAAATACAGTGTGTACTGTAAAAATTACATTATCTCTGGGCTAGTGTGGTGCTATAAAATTGTATTTCTCTGTGTCCTGTACATTACAGAAAGCAAATACAGTATGTACTGTAGAAATTATATTATCTCTGGCCTAGTATGTTGCCGAAAAATTGTATTTCTCTGTCTACTCTACATTATAGAAAGCAAATACAGTGTGTACGGTAAAAATTACATGATCTATGGGATAATGTGGTGCCAATAAAATGGAATTCTCTGTCTCCTGTACATTATAGAAAGCAAAAACAGTATGTACAGTCAATATTACATGATCTCTGGCCTACTGTGTTGCCAAAAATTTTTATTTCCCTGTCTACTGTTCATTATAAAAAGCAAATACAGAGTGTACTGTAAAAATTACATTTTTTCTGGGCTAGTGTGGTGCCGAAAAATTGTATTTCTCTGTCTCCTGTTCATTATAGAAAGCAAATATACTGTGTACTGTAAAAATTACATTATCTCTGGGCTAGTATGATGGCAAAAAATTGTATTTTTTTTTCTAGTGTTTATTACAGCCAGCAAGTACAGTGTGTCCAGTAAAAATTACATTATCTCTGGCTTAGTGTGTTGCTGAAAGATCGTATTTCTCTGTCTCCTGTTCATCACAGCCAGCAAATACAATTTGTAAAGTAAAAATTACATTATCTCTGTCCTAGTGTAGTGCTGAAAAATTGTATTTCTCTGTCTAGTGTTCATTACAGCCAGCAAGTACAGTGTGTACAGAAAAAATTGCATTCTCTGGCCTAGTGTGTTGCCGAAAAATTGTATTTTTCTGTCTACTGTATATTACAGGAAGCAAATACAGTGTGTACTGTATAAATTACTTCATCTCTGGCCTAGTGTAGTGCCGAAACATTGTATTTCTCAGTCTCCTGTTCATTAAAGCCAGCAAATAGTGTGTACTGTAAAAATTACATTATCTCTGGGCTAGTGTGGTGCCGAAAAATTATATTTCTCTGTCTCCTGTACATTATAGAAAGCAAAGATAGTGTGTACTATAAACATTACATTATCTCTTGCCTAGTGAGTTGCCGAAATTTTTTTCTCTTTCTCCCATTCATTACTGAAAGCCAATACAATGTGTACTGTAAAAATTACATTATCTCTGGGCTAGTGTGGTGCCGAAAAATTATATTTCTCTGTCTCCTGTACATTATAGAAAGCAAAGATAGTGTGTACTATAAACATTACATTATCTCTTGCCTAGTGAGTTGCCGAAAAATTGTTTCTCTTTCTCCCATTCATTACAGAAAGCCAATACAATGTGTACTGTAAAAATTACATTATCTCTGGGCTAGTGTGGTGCCGAAAAATTGTATTTCTGTCTCCTGTACATTATTTGTTTTCTGTAATGTACAGGAGACAGAAATACAATTTTTCAGCAACACACTATTCCAGAGATAATGTAATTTTTACTGTACACACAGTATTAGCTGGCTTTAATGAATAGGAGATAGAGAAATACAATTTGTCGGCAACACACTAGCTCGGAGATGATGTAATTTTTACAGTACACACTGTATTTGTTTTCTGTAAAAATTACATTATCTCCGAACTAGTGTGTTGCCGACAAATTGTATTTCTCTATCTCCTATTCATTGAAGCCAGCTAATACTGTGTGTACAGTAAAAATTACATTATCTCTGGAATAGTGTGTTGCCGAAAAATTGTATTTCTCTGTCTCATGTACATTATAGAAAGCAAATACAGTTTGTACTGTAAAAATTACATTATCTCTGGGCTAGTGTGGTGCTAAAAAAATTGTATTTCTCTGTCTCCTGTTCATCATAGCCAGCAAATACAATGTGTAAAGTAAAAATTACATTTTCTCTCGGCTAGTGTAGTGCCGAAAAACTGTATTTATCTGTCTAGTGTTGATTACAGCCAGCAAGTACAGTGTGTACAGTAAAAATTACATTATCTCTGGCCTAGTGTGTTTCCGAAAAATTGTATTTCTCTGTCTCCTGTACATTACAGAAAGCAAATACAGTGTGTACCGTGCAAATTACATTATCCCTGTCCTAGTGTAGTGCCAAAAAATTGTATTTCTCTGTCTCCTGTTCGTTACAGCCAATAAATACAGTGTGTACAGTAAAAAATTAATCTGTGACCTAGTGTACTGAAAATCTTTATTTTTCTGTGTTGAGTACATTACAGCAAGCCAATACAGTGTGTACTGTAAAAATAACATTATCTCTGGGCTAATGTAGTGCCAAAACTCAGTATTTTTCTGTATCCAGTACTGTCCTGCATTAGAAAACTGTGTCTTTAGCGGACAGTAATACAATCTGCGCCACATCTACAGACAAAACCAATAATATGAAGAAGGCGAGCACAAAGGGAGGGGAAATGGGCCTGATGCTGATTGTGCAAGCAGAGGCTGTGGCCCTGGGCGTGATGCTGATAGTGCAAGCAGAAACTGTGGCCCTTGGCGTGATGCTGATGGTGCAAGCATGATCCGCCACATGGCATCCGAGCACCCTAATAAGTGGGCCAAACCCCTGGGTCCACACTCTGCGTCTGAGGGTCCCACCACTGCCTCCACTTCCCTGTGTTACGCACTGCTGGCCAATCCCCTGTCGAAGGCGCAGGCCTGGATGCCCCGCGCCCTGCACCTGGACCTTCGCATGAACCGTCAGCAACAACATATACTTCCGTGTCCCAGCGCAGCATCCAAATGTCGCTAACACAGGCATTTAAACGCAAACGCAAATACCCACCCACAGACCATATCACTAAATGCGCAACTTTCGAAATTACTGGCCCTTGAAATGTTGCCATTTAGGCTTGTGGACACTGAGGCCTTCCGCAGCCTGATGTTGGCAGCCGTCCCTCCCCGTTTCACCGCATAAAAAGGGTATATGTTTGAATCTTGTTTTCTTATCCGCCTCCTCCTCCATACAGAATATATATGCCCTCACTGCAATCTTTTGTAGGGTTCGCTAGCTTTCAGGACCTCATCTCCAATGCATTATACCGTCTGCTCACCTGTAGGCCATCACTGCAATGATTTATGGGGTTCGCTAGGCTTCAGGCCCTCACCTCCAATGCTTTATACCGTCTGCTCACCTGTAGCCCATCACTGCAATGTTTTATGGGGTTCTCTAGGCCTCAAGCCCTCACCTCCAATGCTTTATACCGTCTGCTCACCTGTAGTCCATCACTGCAATAATTTATGGGGTTCGCTAGTCTTCAGGCCCTCACCTCCAATGCTTTATACTATTACTGCATTGTTTTATGGGGTTCTCTAGGCTTCAAGCCCTCACCTCTAATGCCTTATACCGTCTGCTCACCTGTAGTCCATCACTGCAATGATTTATGGGGTTCGCTAGGCTTCAGGCCCTCACCTCCAATACTTTATACCGTCTGCTCACCTGTAGCCCATCACTGCAATGTTTTATGGGGTTCGCTAGGCTTCAGGCCCTCACCTCCAATGCTTTATACCGTCTGCTCACCTGTAGCCCATCACTGCAATGTTTTATAGGGTTCTCTAGGCTTCAGGCCCTCACTCCAATGCTTTATACCATCTGCTCACCTGTAGGCCATTACTGCAAGGTTTTATGGGGTTCTCTAGACTTCAGGCCCTCACCTCCAATACTTTATACCGTCTGCTCACCTGTAGGCCATCACTGCAATGTTTTATGGGGTTCTCTAGGCTTCAGGCCCTCACCTCCAATGCTTTATACCGTCTGCTCACCTGTAGGCGATCACTGCAATGATTTATGGGGTTCGCTAGTGTTATAGTAATTTTCTTGTCGCTCTCCTGTGTAAGGACACACTATTCCAGTAATCAGTCAGACACGTTGCTCTTTGGTGGACCAGGTGAGAACTGCTCTCCTTTGACCCTTTCTTTATTAAAACCACCCAAAAGGGATAACAAATAGGAAGTGGGCGTGCCCAACACCTGACCACTCCCTTCAGGTACAGTACAGTCATACAGGAAGTGATGACACACACACACAGAAAGAATACCCCAACATGTCTCTTAGTCACCACTAGGGGGGAATCTTGTTCAGCATCGATCAGATCAAATGCCAAGAAAGATTCACCAGGATTCTCATGTGGGCCTACTTATAGGAATTGAATCATCACTTCCAGTGGTGAATCAGACACATTGGAAATAACGATTGCACGTTCCTTTCGTATATCGTTCTCTTAACAAATGCATACACGCCAAGCCAATAAATCTGCTCTTTGGGCGGGGGGCCCCAGCCGGCATATATTCATTCGCCAAGAAAACACTGCTTGCTGCGTCTATATCCGCAGCAAGATATCCACTTCCAGTGGTTTACACACTGAGAGACATGATGACAATATTAGAAAACACATCATAATAAAATTTCCACAACACTAGGCTTCAGACCCTCACCTATAATGTTTTATTCGGTCTGCTCACCTGTAGTCCATCACTGCAATGTTTTATGGGGTTAACTCTCCTTCAGGCCCTCACTACAATTTTTTATTGGGTTCGCTCACCTTCAGGCACTCAAATATAATGTTTTAGACGGTAACCAGCACGCCCTTGCGCCAAATGTTTTTGAGGGTCATTAGTAGGCCATCAATGATAATTTTTCAAGGGTGTGTATGATGCCCTCCTTTATGTGTAATAAAGGGTGTATTGGAGTGGCGGTTCCTTATAATTTTTGGCAGCCCTTTCACTTAGTGCATAGGCTTTATGAGTGCAGCAGTGTGCCTGAACAATTGTAGCACCATGTGAATGAGGCCCTCCTTTATGTGATATACAGGCTGTATCAAAGTGCTTCTTCCTTGTAATTTTTGGCAGCATTTGCACTGTATATACAATTGAACATCCAGGAAAGACTGTTTCCTAACAATTTTACCTCTAAAAATGTCTTTTTATTGGGGGGGGGGGCGGGATTTTGTCACTATGTAAAAGTGGCGGACAACTGGGACAATATGGTTCCCAGCTGCGACATTAGAGTCCAAGATGCACCCAGACATGGTTCCCATGCTGTTTCAGATCAATTTTGGTTGTGTTTCTGGTCCACAAAGCAGTTGTGCATACAGCGTACAAATACATATTTTACATTTCTGCAGTGAAATAGTGCATCAGTTTATTTTTGGGGAAAAAAGCTGTGTTCTTGTACATAAAGCAGTTGTGCATACAGCGTACAAATACCTTTTTAAATCTCAGCACTGAAATAGTGCATTAGTGTTTTTTGGGAAAAAAGCCGTATTCTTGGTCCACAGAGCAGTTTTCAATAAACTGCACAAATACCTATGTTTAAATTTCAGCAGTGAAATACTGCATTAGTGTATTTTGTGGGAAATAAACCAGTATTGTTGTTACACAGAGCAGTTTGGCATACAACGCACAAAAACGTATTTTAAAATTTAGCAGTGACATACTGCATTTCTGTAGTTTGTTGCAATAAACACTGGTTTTGTGATACATAGCAGATCTGAGGCCTACCCTGTATTTCAGTCATTTAAAGTAATATTTTGAACTCCGCATTTACATATTTGGTTGCAAACACACTGGTTTTGTGGTAGATAGCACATTTGCGGTGTACGCTGCATTTCTGACAGTCAATTCAAACCGTTAACTTCTGTTTTTCATTGTTGGTTTGAAAAATCAAATTTTTGGTGATAGTGAAGTAATTGTATTGAATTGCTCTATTACACTGTTGTGTGTGACCTAAAGAAATGTATTCTGTTTATGACACGGGCACTGCCTTACTGTATAGTGAATTTAATTGTTGAATAGTTAAATGTAGCAGTCTCTTATGCTTCTTTATGACTCTGCTGGCAGGGTTTCCCAGGGCCATACACATAGTCCTGCCCCAGAAGTGGAAGAGATTGAGTACACGGATGCCCAACCACTTATGTTTGAGGATGGGGACATGGGAATACCACCGCAGCCCGTCTCTGATGATGACGAAACACAGGTGCAAACTGCTGCGGCTTTCTGCGGTGTGCAGACTGACAAAGAGGGCAGGGGTGAGGAGTGGGTGAAAGATGATGTTGAGAACAATGAGGTCCTACACCCCAAAATATACCGCTGAAATCCATATTTTCCATGGGTAGTGATAAAATCATAATTACCTTTGTGGCCTGCACTGCATATGTGCCAGGGACAATAATATAGTTAATCCGTATGCACTGCATAGGTGACAGGGACTGAAAATGCAGAAAATCCTCTTATAAATTGTTGGGTACAATATTACCATTTTTGCCGGGATACAAAGCCCTGCTATGCATAGGTGACAGTGACCGAAATACAAGATTACACTCACCGGTAATCACTTTTCCACAAGCCCATGACAGCACCCTTGAGAGACCGCCTCCATCCGGGACAAGAAACAGGAAACTTCATTTTTTTAGGTTTTTTTTTTTTTGGGGGAATAAATGATGAATGCTGTCATGGTCTTATGGAAAAGTGATTACCGTTGAGTCTAAACTTGTATTTCCCTGACGCCCATGACATCACCCTTGAGAGACCATAAGCGAGTAATCCAAACTAGGGAGGGACCACTGTCTGAAGCACCTTTCTGCCAAAAAAGACAATTGATCTCTGGAACCTAGGTCCAGCTTGTAATGTCTGAAGAAAGTACACAGTGACTGCCATGTGGCAGCTCTGCAAATCTGTTCCAAAGAGACGTTTGCCTTTTCTGCCCAAGAGGTAGATACAGATCTAGTCGAATGTGTTTTAAGCTTGTGGGAGGAGTTTTACCCGCAGAGGAATAAGCCAGGTTAATGGCTCCCACAATCCATCTAGATCAGATCTTGGAGGATGCTGGAAGACCCAGGGCCGGCGCTACTGTTAGGCGAACTAGGCGTTCGCCTAGGGCGGCGGCCTGCTTGTGGCGCCCTGGTGGGCTCCCCCTGTCTGGGGCTGCAGCGCTGGGTGAGCGGCCAGGAGGTGGAGGTCCTTCTTAAATATGGCAGAGCAGGCACCTGCTTACCCTGATGGCAGGTGCCTGCTCTGCCAGTAAATTACCGGAGCAGAGGAGGCGGGCGGCAAGGGAGGCTGTTCTAGCAGCTCCCCACTCCTCCCTCGGAGCTGCACCACACTGGACCCCAGGGAGGTGAGTGTCTGCCTGTGTGTGTCTGTCAGTGAGTGTATGTGTGTCTGTCATTGAGTGAGTGTGTGTATGTCAGTGAGTGTGTATGCCTGTCTGTCAGTGAGTATCTGAGTGATTGTACGTCTGTCAGTGTGTGCGTGTCTGTCTGTCAGTGTGTGCATGTCTGTCTGTCATTGAGTGAGTGACATGGCGGGGGGGGGGGGCGGCAAAATGGATCTTTGCCTAGGGCGGCAAAAATCCTTACACCGGCCCTGGGAAGACCCCAGTTCTTTCCCCCATACTGGATGAATAGTCTATTGCTCTTTCTCCGCTTTTCTGTAGTAGTTAGGTAGTGCAAGAGACATCTTCTGACGTATGTATGATCTAATGTATGCAACAGTTTTTCTTTATCATTTTTGGGGTTCTGACAAAACGAGGGCAAGACCACGTCCCGTGACCTGTGAAACATAGTCACCACCTCGGGTAGGAAGGAGGGATCAGGTTTAATCAGTACCCTGTCGTCCATAAAGACTGTGTAAGGAGGAGAACTTGAAAAAGCCGAGATTTCTCCTACTCTCCTTGCTGACGTGATTGCCACCAGGAATGCAGTTTTAAAAGAGAGGAGTTTCAATGAAAGATCCTGCAGGGGTTCAAAAGGGGGTTCCATTAGACTATTTAGGACCAGGTTACGGTCCCATGGTGGAATTGAGGACCTAGGAAATAGTCTTAAACGATTAAATGCCTTGAAAAACCTTTTAATCCATGGATGACTGGCAATTGGGTAGTCGAAAAAGGAACTGAGGGCTGATACTTGAACCTTTAAAGGTACTGGATATTAACTTCTTCTCAAAACCCCTCTGCAGGAAGTCCAGGACTATAGGCATTTGTGGAGAGTCTAGGACATTCACTGGATCTTTACAGAAGGATAAAAAGGTCTTCCAAACTCTTAAGTATATTGAAGAGGTAACCTTTTTCCTGGCGGACAAGAGAGTAGCTACTACCTCTTTGGAAAGGCCTCTGTGTATTAGGATTTCCCCCTCAGAAGCCACGCTGTCAGCCGTAATTGATGTATATCTGGATGGTAAATGGGACCTTGATGTAGGAGATCTGTCCTGTCCGGCAGGATCCAAGGGTCTGATATTGAGAGTTTCCTCAGCCAGGTGAACCATGGTCTGCAGGGCCAGAATGGAGCTATTAGAATCACTTTTGTGTGATGTTGTCTTAGCTTCTGTAGCACACGCGGGAGGGTCCTTTATGGTAAGAAGGCATACAGCAGACAGTCTGGCCAGGGTAGGGAGAATGCCTCCACACCTGTAGGGGAGTCTCAACTGTTCAGGGAATAGAAAAGCTTGTCTGGTGGCGAATAGGTCCAGTACTGGAGAACCCCAGAGATGAGTAATCTGCCAGAAAACTTGTTGATTTAAGCACCATTCTGTTTCTCTTAGTGTGTTTCCAGATAAGGGATGACTAGCGTATCTTTCTTCCCTATGTATGGTATGACCTCTGCCATCACCTTGGTAAACAGTCTTGGTGCTTGCGCTATACCGAACGGTAGAGCAGAATACTGTAAATGGAGAATGCCGTCCTGTGTAGAAATTGCTACGCTTAGATATTTTTGATGATCTCTGTGAATAGGGATGTGGTAGTAGGCATCCATTATGTCGATGGTGGCCATGTAGCAGCCTTCGAACAGGTATTTTAGGATAGTCTGAATTGACTCCATCCTTTTTTGTACTGAAGATATTGGTTTAAATCTTTTAGATTTATAATGACTCTGTACGAACCATCTGGTTTGGGAACCAGAAAAAGGGTGGAATAAAATTCTTTCCCCCTTTTTGCTTCTGGGACTGGGACTGGGACCAGGACACTCTTGTCGATCAAGGAGATAACCTCCTGCTGCAGAACTGAACTTTTTTCGGAATTTACAGAAATGTTTCTAATTTTTGGTCTCTCTGGTGGATGACAGGCAAACTCTAGACAAAATCCGTCTTTTATTACCCCCAAAATCCAAGGAGATGAGGATAAATCTACCCACTGCTGGAGAAAACGAAAAAGTCTGCCACCCACCTGAGAGAAACGGTCATTGCTGACCTGACTTAGGATTTGAAGGGGGTTTGGACTGAATAAGAAACCCTTTATTTATTTTTTTGGGGTTTTTATAGCCTTGTGCTCTCTCTTTAGTAAACCCCTTCTTGTTCCTCCAAAAAACTGTCTTCTGCCTCCCCTGTCTGGCATAGATTTAGTGTTAGGAAAACCTTTTTTATTATCCGAAGCCTTTTCTAAAAGGTCATCTAGTACAGAAAGAAATAGATAATCACCCTGGCAAGGTATGGCGCACAACTTGCTTTTAGATCCTGTGTCTCCTGGCCACCCTTCAAGCCAAATAGCTCTCCTAGCAGAATTGGAGAGAGCTGCAGCACGGGCACCTAGCTTTAAATCGCCGAGGCAACAGAAATAAAGTCCACAGCTTTTCGGATGGTGGGAAAGACAGACAACAATTGATCTCTAGGGGGTCTTTTTTTGAATATGGGACTCTAATTTTTGGCTGTGTAAGTGGTCGCAATGTTTGGCTAGAAGGCTTGCAACAAAACTTTCAATGCTTGTTTTAGATAGGCCTCTGCCCGCTCATCCATCGGATCTTTTCGAGATCCTAGATCCTCAAAGGGTAAGGCCGCCCTTTTTGAGATTTTGGCTTCGGGAGCATCCAGTTTAGGGGTCTATCCCAGCTAGATGAGTCAGCCTCCTCAAAGGGGTATTTACGCTTCAGATTCTTATCCGTTTTCTATCCGTTTTTTCCATTCTTTTTGGATTAGCAATTTAATATTTTCATTTAAGGGGAATACTCTGGATTTTTTACGTCCTAAATCCCCAAACATAATATCTTGCACTGATCTTTGCTCTCTGGAATCATCCAGTTTCATGGTGGCCCGAATGGCTTTGAGCAGGGCTTCTGTGTTGTCTGGTGAAAAGAGGGGTCTGCCCATACTTTCATCACCAGAGGAGGAATCCGAACTGTCTAAAACTTTTCCCGCCTCACTTTCTTCTGAGGAATCCGAGTCTGATACCATAACAGGTGTATTTTGTTTGGTGGAAGATGGTAAATACTTTTTAAATATTTTCATAGAATCGGACACTTCAGATTTGACTATATCCTCTCCTCAACTCTATCCACAGTGTTGACATAACATTTTTTGCCAAGATGGAGCCAGCTTCTTTTTACAGGCAGCACACTCCTTCCCTTTTGTCTTTGAAGTAGCTTTTATAGGACCTTCTTTGATAGTCTAAAAAATAAAGACAAGCACAAGAAGGTCCTATTAAAAATGGAAGCGTAATAAAAAAACTTGGGGCTTACACCCCCTTACCCCCACCAGGAGTAACGGTCTAGGTTCATGACCCTCCTGTAGATCGGTGCGCTGAGGGCTCTCTTCCTCCATGATTTCAAGCAGAGATGGAGCAAAATCCATAAACCAGGATCCTCTCATTGGTGTAGGCTGGCTGGGGTGGCTCAGACTGCGCACCAGATGAAGTCGGGCCCTTGCTGGTGCACCCTGGCAGCCTAAATATGGGCTGCTTCCAATTGGGACCTAGCGTGCGCTCCACACGCCGGAAATCACAGTAGCCGCCCAAAATCTAGCCTGCGCTCGCGGGAACTAGAGGAAGGCCCTCCGGCCTAGTTCCTGTGGACTCGGACCCAAATGACCCGTTCCACGCACCGGAAGTCGCACATGCGATACTTCCGGTTTTGCGATCTCACGGGAGTACGTCCGGCGCACGAGCTGCGGCCTAGAACACAGCAGGGAGAAGGCCCCAGAACCTCAACCACAGCCGGCGTGCCGGAAACACCTCACAGTGCCCCCGGGACGGCCCAGGAACACCAGCGCGCGTAATGCAGGACCTGAAACACTTCCCAGTCTTCAGTAGGCGGCTCCAAGAGGAGGCTTATGCCGCACCAGGTGACCCCCAATATGGTATGGTTGACCAGGGACCTGCAGCCTTAGTATACAAACTCTCCACGGACCGTCCTATCCGTAAGGACAGGAAACAGGAACTGATGACGTGGGGTTTGGAACCCCTTTTGAACTCTCCAAGAAAGTTCCTGTTTCCTGTCCCGGATGGAGGCGGTCTCTCAAGGGTGCTGTCATGGGCTTCAGGGAAAATGTGAATAATCCTCTTTTAAATTGTTGGGTGCAATATTACCATTTTTGCCAGGTACAAACCCCTGCACTGCCTAACTGTCAGGGAACTTACAATTGGGGGTTACATTCTTGCATGACATAAAGCCTTTTTGGGCTGTGAAGCCAAAAGGTACTTGTAGGACGAGCTAGCATGAGCGGTAAGGGAACGGAGACCGGCCAACTCCCCCTACACCTAAACTGGCTGATATGTGCCCGGAGCCAGCGGCGGGGTAAGGCCTGGATATGTGGGCCACCCAAGGGGATAAGTTATGAAAAAGGGGCGGGTGGAAGGGGAACAAGAGGACGGGCGATGCCCCAGGTGACAGGGCGGTCGTCTTATAAACAGATAGCCCCTCCCACCAATGCAGGCTGTGCGCAGCCTTCAATACTTGTGGGACGAGCTACCATGAGTGGTAAGGGAACGGAGACCGGCCAACTCCCCCTACACCTAAACTGGCTGATATGTGCCCGGAGCCAGCGGCGGGGTAAGGCCTGGATATGTGGGCAAAAAGAGACAGACAACCTGTAAGAGCAGAAAATATTTTATTGATGAAATAACCCTGTCACAATACCAACGAGCAGAAAGCCCTAGAAATCTCTAGCTGAGGATTCGGGATGTAGCGTGAGTAGCATGAGGACTTCCACCTACCCATCCTACGGATGCCATGTGCTGGAACCTGGTGGCGTGACGCAACGGATGCTGCCCCAATGCGGAACGAGTGGCCAGTGATGGACTCGGGGTTAAAACCCAACCCGGCCGCCAAAGATCGAATGTGCGAGATGAACACGGAGTACGTTAGTGGCTTTCCTTGGAACGGTAAAAGAGGCTCGTCCTGGCCTAGGTGACAAGTGAGGTCACAGAGGTCCCTGAGAACCTTGACTGGGCACCAACTATTGTGGGAAGGGAACAACTTCACCTCTACCGGGGGACCCGACTGACTAGTCTTAGTGTGCGGTAGTGAGAGGGAAAAATAAGGGCCATGCCAGCTAAGATGACCCCTGGTGAGCGTGGACCTGGAGCGAGAATTACAGGTAAATTCCCCGGGCCGCAGGAACCCGTAAAAACCCAAATACATGGCCGCCTTGATGACGATGCTAGGTAGGCGCCCAAAAGGATCCCCGTCTAGGGCCAGGGAAATTTTTCTGAACATCTCGCCCGAGATAGCTTGCCTACGAATCGTAGGACTGGAGCCCCCCTTCTGAAGGCCCCTCAAGGTGGCTTTAATGGCGTGGCTGGATAGGACCGACCGGGATGACGGATCTTTCAGCATCCTATGATGTTGAATTCCAGTTAAGTATAGCTTCACTGTGTTATGAGACAGATGGAGATCCTCATGACAGTGAGCAATATATGCCATAATGAAGGAGATTTCATCCATGTCACCTCGCGGGTTGGCCAGTTCGAACCGCTGGAAGAGCTTGTACCCGGTGCAGTAGTTTCTAGCTGTGTTAGGAGCGAGGGAGCCGCGGACCAGTTTTTCTGCTGAATCAACCAGGTGCATTAGTCCATGATGAGGGCGGTGTAAGGTGGGACTGGCGTGCCGAAGTGATCGGCTTCCGGGATGGCCTGAAAGAAGACGGGGAAGTTGAAGCGAGAGGTCAACAGGTTGCATCAGCGGCCACGTTCTGGGTACCCGTGAGGTGAGACGGGCAGATGTGAAAATTAAACTGCAAAGACAACCAAACCAGTTTGCGAAGGAGGGACATGATCCTGGCGGACCTAGCTCGACCCCTGACCAGAATGTCAACCAGGACCTGACTATCCGTGATGAAAACTACCGGCTTATTTTCCCACATGGGTCCCCAGACTTGGGCCGCCACCACTAAGGGGTAAAGCTCCAAGAGTGGGGATGATCTTGAGGCCGACGAGCCAATGCAGGCGGAAGATGGCCGCGAATCCCCGGGAGGCAGCCACGTCCGAATAGACAGTCGGTGAAGAAACCCTGGGGGCTGGAATGAACAGGGAGATGCCATTCCAGTCCGCCAGGAAAGACTGCCACATGAGCAGGACCGCTTGGTTGTCAAGATGGATGATAGAATCCTGGTCGGGAACACCCGGCAGGAGACCGAGAAGCCTTGACACGAAGGCCCTTCCTTGTGGCAAAATTCAAGGAACCCAGCAAAGACTGGAGTTCCACCTTGGTTAGGATTCTGACGGAAGAGGCAGCGGAGACCGCTGCCCGGAGCTTGGACAATTTTGCCTCTGGAAGGCTGGCTTCCATGCGTACAGTGTCCAAGGAGATGCCCAAGAAGGTGACCCGGGTGCCTGGGCCCTCGGTCTTGGAGGTGGCACCGGGACCTCTAGACCGTGGAATAGCTGGAGCAATGTATCCAGACCGTGAGGGGGCCCTTGGGCTCCTTGCACGATAAGTAAATCATCCAAGTAGTGGATGATCCTTGCTAACCCGCCGTGCTGGACCAATATCAAGTGTAAGGCTTCGGCACATTTATCAAATAGCCATGGGCTGCTTTTTGACCCAAAGGTGAGCCTGTTGGCAAAAAAATACTCCCGATCCCACTTGATACCGTTGAATTTCCACAACTGCGGGAGAATAGGCAGAAGTTTAAAGGCGTCTGCAATATCAGCCTTCGAAAGCAGTGCCCCTCTGCCCACCTGCCAAATATATCTGATGGCCTCATCGATGGAAGAATAACACATGGAAAATTCTTTCAACGGTATCAAGGAGTTGAGGCTCGGGGTACTTGACATATGGGGAGCCGACAGGTCATAAATCAGACACTTTTTATTCGATGATTGTTTAGCGACCAGGCCGATAGGATTGATTCCTTAAACGTCGAACGGAATATGAGTGAATGAGCCTAACAGGAAACCTTTCTGGACCTTGCTAGCCAGGAGAGCAGCGACTGCGTCCGGGTCTTGGCGGGCTGAAAGCAAGTTCGGGCCTTCCCATGACTCCTGGGGAAGAGCCACCAGGCCCGTGTGGAATCCCTTTTCGAAACCCAAAAGAAGGAAATCCACCAGCTGTTGGTCTGGGTGGTCTCTTAGCAGGGCCGCTAGCAAATCGGTATTGATGTCGGCTAGTCAGGACTTGCCTACTTTTTTAGGGCAGCTGGTCCTGGGGTGGGCCCTGAAACAGACCGAACACACGTGAAGGGCCCTACAGCCGCTAAAGTTGCAACCCCCTGAATTAAAATTGTTGCACACCTGGCTTTGCCCGAGATACACAATGGGTCTGCCCAATTTGTCCACAGCTGACTGGCTCTTTAGGGAGCCGGACGCACTGGGAAGAGCACAGTCCTGACTAGGCAGGGCCGCGTTGGGACACCAATCGGCTGTATGCAGGATGGATTGGCAGGACGAACATGTGGGTGCTCTGAGCCCGGCGAAGTGGCGGCAGAACAGCTCCATGTCCAGTCCAGCCCAGTTGGTGACGAACTGGAACTGGGCAAGGGCCGCTGCCGCCTTGGTAGAGAAGGATCGGTGGTAGTCATAAAAATTATGACCGCCGTATTTGTATCCAAGGTCAGTAACTTGATAGAGGTATGTGTCCAGCTCTTCGCGTTGCTGGGGCTGCGCGGAGCAAATTACGTTGCGGTAGAGGCAGAAAGCCAAAACAAATTCCGGAATGGAAAGCTTGCGGTTTGAGCGAGCGTCTTTGGTTTTGACCTTGTTCTCGGCGACGTCCTGAGAGGCTATCAAAATAGAAGCGAGGTTGACATCTTTGCCCGCCAAAATGTCCTTCTTAAGGTTATCAGGAATGAAGTGGGACTGGGTGCCGGCCGAAGGCCTTGGGTACTTGTACCTGGCCCCGAGTCCTGGATGCCGAGGAGAATACCAGGTGCGGCAGTGGAACCGGATGCTCCCAATGCCCGAGACTCTAGCTCGGAAACCCTGGACTGAATGTCGGACATTGATCCGGCCATGCTATCGAGGGTAGCCTGTAATTGCAACAATGCCGACTGGATACAGGGAGGCAGGGAACGCTCGCCGGAGCTCCCAGCCTCGGCCCTCAAGAGGCGGTATAGCTCGGCCTTCCGCGCCGAGGCTGGATGGGGAATGCCCCTCCGATTCAGCTCGGCTATCAGCTTAGGCACCGTCCAGCGCCGGTAGGAAGGGCTGCAGGTATGGCCCGAGACCGAAGAACCGTGAGCTGACATGTTATCCTCAGCATCGGAGGCTTGAGACATCTTAACCTGCCAAGAAAAGAAACTTTAACTTTTTTTTTTTTTTTTTATCATTATTAAAATCGAAAAGAACAACCTTCCTACCCAAGTCTGAACTGCCGCACTTGATCCGAAGAAATAAATAGGGGGAAGATCTGAAACAATTATGAACTAAAATGAGCCATGGGAAGAGCTTGGTGGGTTTAAGGCGTGCCCCCCTGCCAACCTTACCTGCCGAACACAGACTGACGGGTCGGAACCGACGACCCTGTTTCCTAGGTGCACCTGTAAAGACAAATATACATACACCTATCAGGCTAACATACGAGGAACGAGTCCAGAACAGGAGCCGTACGTGAGCTCCAGTGGGAAACGAGAATGTAGCAAAAGAAGCAGGACCGCCACTTCGAGGAACCAGGGTAAAAATTAGTCAGGAGAAGGGGTGGTTAGACGAACACCGGGGCGGAGGTGGACTGGAATGGGAGGAAAGTGCAAGAGGTTGGGACCCGAGGAAGCTCACTGAGTAGATGGAGTGCGGATAAGGAAACTCGAAGTTGGAAGAAGGACATGAGGGAAGGAGGATCGGAGTGTCAGGAGGACGGCAGGGAAGAGAACCTGAAGGATTTAGGAAGGACAGGACAGACCGTTGTCCACGAGCCACATGAGGAAAAACTTAAGAGTGCGTGAACTCGAGTGAAAGGCGTGTGAACCTGAATAATCCAGGAAAGTGGAATAGCACGTGAACCCGAGCGATTCAGGGAAACTGAATAGCACACGAGCCTGAGCGATTCAGGGAGGCAGAATAGTACATGAACCTGAGCGATTCAGGGAAACTGAATAGCATACGAGCCTGAGCGATTCAGGGAAACAAAATAGCACGTGAACCTGGACGATTCAGGGTGACGGAAGAGGACTAGTGCCTACAGCGATTCAGGAGCATAACAACCCCTGTACCTGAGTGATTCAGGTAGAGGGCAACTCGTGCTGGTACCAATGACATCCCAGACGGGGGCTGTCCCCTCCCGGTCCAGTGTACCAAGAAGCACCCGGAATACGGGGCCACCCGGACAGGGACCGTTGCCGGGCCATCCAGTCGCAGCGTCACCTGACCCTGATGGCTGCTGATGGACAAGCGTGTACCCAAGGGGCCCTGACCCGGACGCCCAGACCCAGGATGTAGTGCACGCCGCCTGAGACAGTCCCACCTTAGATTATGATAACCTGGGGGCACGAAATCCCTGGGCAACGCCGGCCCCCCAAGCTAACACGTGTGCCATCAAGCAGCAAGAAACCAACCGGACCTGGTTGAACCAAGTGACAACACTACAAGCGAGATTCCAATGCTTGGGACGTGTGAAATACAACCTGAGGGTAACAGCCGGGACCGGGCGCGCCTGAACGAGCCTGGAGAACGGCGGTCAGAAAACCACAAGACCCTTTGGCGATGCGACGTACTGGGAACGCCAAGCCACTGGAGACCTCCCGGTCACGGTCCCTGCACGGAACACCTGACCCTGTAACCCCAGGGAACAGGGATGCCGTGCAGGAACCAATGCGCGGGCGGACCAGGGACAAACGCCAGACCGGGCCCCCTGGCCCCGGGCGATCCGGAGGACGACTTAGCGAAACTAGCCACCTGGGCCGGGTGAGACATGCTATACAGAGGGAACACCGGCCTTGGACGATCAAAGGACCAAAACCTGGACCAGATCAACCAACTCCATGTGTCCCCTGGAACAGGGCATCGGATTGACAACGCCCGCCCCGGGAAACCAGGGGGCCAACATCAAGGAGCGGGTGCCTATCCGAGATCGCTGAGAGCGAATGGGGCAGCTGAAGCATGGGCCCCCTGGGCGATCCCAGTGACAAGCACCCCCAAAAAAAAAAAAAAAAAAAAATTAAAAAAATTTACCCCCGGTATATACCGTGTTATAAATATTAATTTTTTATTTTTTTTCGATATGGGGGGGGAACCCCCTGCATATCGGAGGGCCCGGTGGACCCCAGCGCCCGCTGGGCAACGAGCGGTGCCCAGGACCAGGTAGGGTGTAAGCAGCGGAAGCATGGGGGTGGCCACCCCGGCGCAGCTCCGGCAACCAGATATGGCAGCTCCCGGTGAACACCCAAGCCGACCTTAAAGGCGCCCGATCGCACCCTTGTGCCAGCCGAGATAACTCTGTGGATGCTGCTGCACAGTATTTTGTGGTAGAGGTCTCAGTGGCTGCTGTTTTACAATGCCTGCTGGGACTTGTGGTGCAGGTCTCTGTGGCTGCTGTTTTCCAATGCCTGCTGGGACTTGTGCTGTAGGCCTCTGTGGCTGCTGTTGCATGGTGTCTACTGGGATTTGTGATATATGGCTCTCTTGCAAGGTCCCTGCTGGGACTTGTGGTGCATGTCTCTATGGCTGCTGTTTTGCAGTGCCTGCTGGGACTTGTGCTGTTGGCCTCTGTGGCTGCTGTTGCAAGGTGCCTGGTGGGACTTGTGGTGCAGAGCTCTGTTGTATTTGCTCCCCTCTGCATGTATCTCCCTCTTTGAATGAGAAGCTTGCCGTCTGCAGCACAGGGCGTGTCATCTGCCGGGGCTCATCTGGGGTAATATCTGACCGTGATTCGGCAATAGAGGATCTGGGATCAAGTACAGTGCTCTGGCTATATGTGGCAAACTGCTCCGGATTCCTATAGGACTCTGCCATTGGCCCCATCTTCTCCAGGACACAGTCCATCTCCCTCACCACCCCAGCCAGCTCTATGCTCAGTGAGTGCAGTCTGCCATCATACAAGGTCTTACTCTCAGGGTTTGCAGTCTTTAATTTATAAAAACAGTCTATCTGGATCTGCAGCATTTGCTTATGGTGGTTTAGTTCCCCTATTCTCCTTACCAGCCCTGGCATCTCCTCCGCCATCTGCAACTCAGGTGCACACGCAGTCTTCTTCACCTGGGGTCTTGGTTTGGGCAAAGTCTGAGGCTGTTTGAACTCAGAGTCCTTCAGCTTTCCCATTCCAGGCTTGATGGTCTCATCACTAGCTCCAGAGTCTGCACCTGTGACAGTCCTAGAGGCTCCAGGAGACTTTGCTGCAGGTTTCCCCTGAGCCATCTCCACAGGCTTCTCAGCTTGATGCTCCCACCACCAGCCTGAGATCTTGTGCAGCCTGTGCATGCCATGTTGGACACACAGTCTTTCCAGGGAGGTTTTGCGATGTCTGTGAGCTGGAGGGGTGAGCTGCACACCTGCTGCATGGGACGAGCTCTGCCCTCCATGATGTGCTCCTTGCTGGATTTTCCTTGTACTTTGTATATTTCCAATAAAAGATTCCTTTTTTTTTAGCATTTTGCAAACCTTGCATGGCCAACTGTCTTTCCTTACTTTCCTTAGAAGCAGTTGCTGTTGCTCCTTTCATTCCTTTTCTCATTTCAATATCTTCCTCTCTGTTCCTTGAGCATTTCTCTGCACAAAGTTCTCTTTGGGATTTGCATTCGCAATTGGAAGGGTCTCCCAGTGAAGACCTGGAAGCCTAGGCCTTGCTTGGGGAACTTCCCCACCCAGGATGGCCACTCCCTGGGCTTTCTCCAGACATCAGGAGAGCTACAACACACAACCTCTCCGCTAGGAGGCAGTATTATAGTAGTTATATTCTTGTACATGGAGCAGTATTATAGTAGTTATATTCTTGTATATAGGAGGCAGTATTATAGTAGTTATATTCTTGTACATAGGAGCGGTATTATAGTAGTTATACTCTTGTACATATGAGTAGTATTATAGTCTTGTACATACGAGGCAGTATTATAGTAGTAATATTCTTGTACATATGAGCAGTATTATAGTATTTATATTCTTGTACGTAGGAGCAGTATTATACTAGTTATATTCTTGTCAATTTTCTTTTTATTGAATTAGAGGGTACATCACGAAAGCATGTATATGCTCAAACACAGAACCATGCAATAGGATCAAAAACAACAATGTACACAATAATTCATCCCGTTCCAGTTCCCAGTCATGAAGCTCCAGGGTTCGACTCAGTTCAGGGTAGAGAGCCTTGTAGTATCCAAATGGCTGGCTTTGTAGAGTTCTCCCTCAGTATTACACAATCACATATGATCGCGAACCATATCAATTATGAGTATAACATTCAACAAAGAAGGGGTAGATTAGAGGGGAGGGGGGGAATCTGGGAATTTGTTCGGTCGTGCACGCTGTCCAGCACTTATCTTCTAGAGATAAAGTAAGGAAAGGAAGATAAAAAGGTGTCATCTTGGTGCCTGTAGCATTGAATGGTGGTGCTATATCTCACTGCGGTGAACTGTCAGTCCTCTTTCCTGTCCTAAATAGCAACCATGGCTCCCAAAGCTGTAGATATTTACCGTGCTCCCTGGCATCCAACCCCGCCAACTCCTCCATTCGGCAGATTTGGTCAACTTTATGAACCCAATGTTCAAGAGTGGGAGGTTCTGCAAGCAGCCATCTTTGTGGAATAAGTAATCTGGCCGCTTGCAACAAGTGAGTGGCAAGATTGTTTTTGGAGGGGGACAAGGCAGGCGTGGGGAGCCAGAGCAGCACTAAGGAAGGCGACAGCGGTATCGATATGTGATAACGTGCCCGAGCCCTTGCCGCACCTCCAGCACAAATCAGAGGCCCACATACCTTTTATAAACATTTGTTTAGGGGTCTTATACCACTGAGTAAGCACCTTATAGGAGTGTTTTTGTACCCTGGTGCAGCGAGAAAAACCATGTGAATGTGCGTGAATGCACAAAATATCTGTCTCGGACAGGTCTATATTCAATTCAGATGCCCAAGTCCTCAAGTACTGTGGGACGCCTGTGGTGCGAGAGAAGCCAAAGCCATATAAAACAATGAGATCATTCTACGTGGGGGAGAGTCAAGATGCAACATCTTCTCCAGCCACGTTTCCTCTGCCTTGTGTTTGTTATCGTCAAGTAGCGGCCTACTAATAGAGTTAAGTTCAATGGTTTCGATAAAGTTGCCAGCTAAGAGAATGTGGCAAAGTGGGTGGTGGTCAGGTAGACCCCCAGAGGCACCCTCCAAAAAGTCCTGTACTGTGTATTTGCGCAGTTTATTCTATACTGGAGCAACCTGGGAAATATTGGGTCTTACATGAAGAGGCAACAGGTCAGCTGGCATGGTAGGGGATGGGCTATTAAGAATGCTCAATTCTTTGACTAGTTGCTGAATGACCAGGGCCGTGCCCCTAAGTAGGACCTGTGATCTAAGTGCTTATGGTTTGAGGCCCCAGAGGCCCACTCTTTGGGTCTGAGAAAGTTGTGCGACCTCTAATTCTCCTTCCCAGGTTTGAAAGGCGGGGACATGAAGTTTTGTACACCTTTTAAAGGTGGATGGCCTTATAATATATATGTACATCTGGCAGGTCAATGCCACGCTGTTTTCGCTTAAGAATAAGTCTGTCATGAGATATTCTGGCTCCCTTACGACTCCACAGAAAGGTGCTAAACAGCCTCCTAGTCCAGGTGAAGAAAGGGAGTGAGAGAAAAATGGGAAGCATTTGTAGCACATAAAGAATCTTTGGAATAACAAAGCCCTTCAAAAAAAATTACGGCCTATCCAAGATACTTATGGGATACGGAGGGAGTGGAGGTGGTGTTGGACCTCCTGTAACAGGGGCTCATAGTTAAGGTGAAACAGTTGGTCCAATTTGGCGGGGATCTTAATACCTAGGTAGGAAATATGTGAAGCTTGCCAAATGAAGGGGGTAGAAGTTTTGAGGGCCAAGACAACTTTATGTGGAGCAGAGATATTTATGGCCTCTGACTTAGTGTGGTTAACCTTGAAGTTACAGATTTTACCGTATTGGTCAAATAGAGTGAGCAGATGCGGGAAGGCCTTGACAGGGTTAGAGATCATGACCAGCAGGTTGTCAGCGTATGCTGCATTAATATATTCTGGGGATCCATCTTTAACCCTCATGCCTTGTATGCCAGGGTTCTCCCGAATAGCCTGGAGCAGTGTCTCCAATGCCAAAACGTATAAGGTGGGTGACAGGGGGCACCCCTGGCGTGTCCCATTCTTGATAGAAAAGGAAGGCGACAGGGTGCCATTGACTCTTATACGTGCGTTAGGGTCCTCATACAAGGTCATTATGGCTCTTTTAAATAGTTCGGGATCCCAAATTTATCTTGTGTCTTCCCCAAGGAAACTCCAGCTCACCCTGTCAAAGGCCTTCTCCGCATCAATTCCCAACAAAACCAGTGGGGTCCGCTTCTGTGTGGCTAATTGTATCACAGAAAGCAGTCTACATGAATTATGATTTCCCTCCCTCCCCGGAACGAATCTGGCTTGGTTGGGGTGAATAAGTTTAGGGAGGAGGGGTCCAAGACACGTCGCCATTAACTTAGCCCAGATCTTAACGTCAACGTTCAAGAACGATATGGGTCGGTAGCTGCCGCATTGGCTAGGGTCCTTACCCGCTTTGGGAAGGATTGTGACTGTCGTTTCTAATGATTGTCTATGCAGATGGGAACCTGTCAACAGAGCGTTACACCAAGTAGTTAGTTGAGGGACTAAAACTTCCTAAAAATTCTTGTAGTAACTGACCAGAAAACCGTCAGGGCCCAGACACTTCCCCATCGGCATAGAGTACAGGGTATCCTTTACTTCTTTTTCCTTAACTGAGGCTAGTAGGGTCTCCCTATCCGTGGTACTTAAGCTAAGTAGCTGTAGGCCCCGTAGAAAGTCATCTATGTCTGACTTTTTGAAATTCTTTTGCGATATCTGACGTTTTATGGACCATTTGCCCTTCTGTTGTCTTGATACTAGAGATGAATGAGGCTTCCTTCCTTTGTTTAACAAGAGAGGACATTAACTTCGTCCCTTTGTCTCCATGTGCGTACCCATCAGGTTCTGTTGCAGCCACTCCATGTCCCGCTGCTCTACAGCAGCCCGAACCTCTGCCAGCATATCTTCCAGGGAGGCCATGACACGCTCAGAACCGCACTCCAACTTCACTCAACCCACTGCAAACCGGTAAGATGGACTGCCCCTTAGAACCCTGCACTATATACGGCCCGGGAAAATGCACACACACATCACGCCCTCCTGTCCTCTCCTTGACTTCCCCAGACATACTAACTCCATTAACCCTTTTAATGCCCTCTGTCTTCCCCCTAAGTCAAGCCGCACTTCACTACGGCTACGCAACGCTCCGTTGCTCTTCATCCCTCGGGTGCTCCCCGTCTTTTGGTTTGGGTCACAGTGAGCGGTGGATACGCTCAATCGTAATGGCGGAGGCCCGATCCCCACCTAGTAGGCTGGAAAATATGGTGGGTAGGTCGTCATGGAACACGGTTTCAGGGAGTCCTCTCAGCCGGAACATTTTTCCGACTGCTCTGGTTCTCCTGATCTTCCAGGAGGGCATACGCTGTATCCATGGATGACGCATAGGCTGCACAATTATCGCCTAGTGTGCTGGCATACGTTATGATAGCTGCTTGTGAATTTTCCAGCTTCTCCACACGGTTCTTGATGTGTTTAACGTCACCCTTTATTTCGGTGAGGTCCTGTATCACTGGGGCTAATGCAGTTGATAAAGCTTGTTGTATGAACCGGCATGAAATAGGTTCAGGGGCCTCCGGGTAGTCGCCTGTGCATCTATCTACATAGGGACTATCTGGTTTCTCCGTTCCGGCAACTCCATTTTCAGAGTCATGCGGCGCCATCTTGGATAGACCCGGCGCGGGAGCCACAGGGCGCTTGTTCAGGAATCTTTCCATATCGGAGAGGCCCCAATCTTGTTTAAAGGGTTCAGGCTTGTCTCTGTCGACACACTTTCCAATTTTTCCCATGCTAAAGAGGGTTATGCTGCAAAGTAGACCACTTTGCAGGGCTGTAAGAAGAGAGGAGCTCCCTCACATGCATCTGGCTCGGTCGACGGTCAGGCTCCGTCCCCTATACTAGTTATATTCTTGTACATAGAAGCAGCATTATAGTAGTTAAATTCCTGTACATAGGAGCAGTATTATAGTAGTTATATTCTTGTACATAGGAGCAGTATTATAGTAGTTATATTCTTGTACATGAGAGCAGTATTATAGTAGTTATATTCTTGTACATAGGAGCAGTATTATAGTAGTTATATTCTTGCAAAGCGTCTGTGGCTTAGTCATCTGGCTGGTCCTCTGAACAAAGGGTATCTTGCAGAGTAAATGATTAAAATGGGGGGTTTCAGCATTTTCTGGTCACTCGTGAAATCTAGCAGTTTTTGTACTAAACACTGGTCTCTATCTGCAGAACACTAGGGGCTCTGACTACTCACCTTATATACAGTTTCTAACTGAACTAGAACCTTCTAGTGGGAGGGGTGGAGTGAAGAAACACAGCCTAATCATACATTTTGTTGCAATTTTAGTCTGTCATAGGCTTGTTTTAAATTTCAAGTGTGTGGGAATAAGCCTTTTTTCCACAAATGTTTAATTCACAGCCAACTACCACCAAGTGACTTTGGGGCTTTCAATCTATGCAGTGAGAAGTTAGAAATCTTCTAAAGTAACTAAAAGGAACTATGCAACATTTTTGACCTTTTAACTGTCTGGTTTAGCTCTGTTGTTTATGTCTGAAGGCGTATTTATGTCTGCTTAGTCTTTTCCATAGACTTTTATTGAAACTCTATAGAAATATATGACAGACTGAACTTGCAACATTGTTTCTATTTAGGCTGCGATTCTCCTCTCCTCCCACTAGAAGGTTCTAGTTTCGTTAGAAACTGTATAAAAAGAGAACAATTAAAGTCTCTAGTGGTCTGCAGTTAGGGACCAGTGTTTAGTAGAAGAAACTCTGCCAGACTGCATGAGAAACCCGAAGAAGCCACTGAGGTGGGGATACTAAGCCACAGACCCTGGGTCACCACCTGTTTGACAAGGGAGTCAGCTGGACGACTGAGCCACAGAACCAGGACCACCAGTCTTTGGCCAGATAACCAGCCTTCTGAGAGATAGGAAAACTAACTCAGGCCTATCTTCAGAATGAACCATTCTTCTACCTGGGATTTGACTGAAGACACCAGCCTAGTGCCTTGCCTATATTGTTTTGCACTTGCGTTCTTCCAGTAAAGAAGCACCCTGGTTTACTGCAGACCCTGAGTCTCTAAACTTATTTTTTATTGGGGTACACCATGCCTTACCATCCCTTCTGGAGAGCAGCAACACGTGATGACACTTTGACAGTATCCAGGGGACGAAGCGTAGGCTTAAGACCACCACAAACCTAGCCACTGCAGTTTGGCATCCCCAACAGGATACGACTAGAGATGAGCGAACATTTAAAAAAAGTCCGTTGTTCGGGGTTCGGGTGGTGGTTAATTGCGCATCCCGTTATGGATTCCACAATAGCGCATATGGAATCCATAAGGGGCGGCTGCCACCAACCCGAACTGTAGAACAGCTGAAGGACCTGGCGTGACGTCACTGTCATGTGATCAGTGCAGGGGGCGTGGCTCAGCACGGGATTTGATCCCGTGCTGAGCCACGCCCCCTGCACTGATCACATGACAGTGACGTCACGCCAGGTCCTTCAGCTGTTCTACAGTTCGGGTTGGTGGCAGCCGCCCCTTATGGATTCCATATGCGCTATTGTGGAATCCATAACGGGATGCGCAATTAACCACCACCCGAACCCCGAACAACGGACTTTTTTTAAATGTTCGCTCATCTCTAGATACGACCCAGTGCCAGGAGTGCAAATTATTGTGGATCCAGCCCCAGTGGATCAAGACAGCCATTGGTAACTAGCGAAAAACCCCATCTGCATCTAAGGTGAACCAGCCACATTAGAGCTTCTGCAACCATAGGTGTTCTCCTTGTGGGGCCTGCTGCAAATAAGTAACTACTGTATGGTACTCAGACTGTATCCTGCATCACTAGCTAGAAAATTACTAGTGAGTAACTGCCATTGTAAAGAAATGTCTTCATGGGAGTTGTAGAGGGTTCATCTGTGATGCAGTTCTTTTTGTTGATAATGTTGACAATCCATTCATCCTCAGAATATGTGTTAATGAAGCAGAAAAATACTATTGTCTAGTTAAAAGTCATGTAAATGTCTATGTACTGGTAAAGAGTGGTATATTGCCAGCCATTATCATGGTCATATTGGAGTAGCCCTGTTGAGATGTTATGTCATGGTATACTCCCTCAGGCCTTTGCTTCTTGGAGATCACTTGTCACTTATCAACAGTGGGGCAGGGGTGAACCTGATTGATGCTCAGTTCGTCCGTATGCACAGGTTTTCTCCAAGTGCATTCGAGAAAAACGTTTCCATTTTTGCCATTGATTCTGCACCTCTAACTCTGCATCTCTAAGTTTTTATCCCAGATGGTGCATGACATCAGATTTAGAGTGGGTGACTTTCGTCAGGAAATTATCTCCTGTTTTGTGATGGAAGGTCTCCCTGCTCCGTTGGTTCTGGGTTTACCGTGGTTAAGCAAGCATAATCCAACCATTGATTGGCAAGCTAGCCAGATTTTTTATTGGGGTAAATATTGCATTGACAATTGTCTGAATACATATTTTTCTGCTTTAACCACTAAAACAATACCCTCTTTTATATCTGACTTTGCTGATGTATTTTCTGAAAGTGGATGCCTGGATTCAGGGCTCATGCACATGGCCGTTGTGCAGCCATACTGTGCATTGGGGACTGCAATTTGCGGTCCCCAATCCACGGCAACGTCCGTGCGGCGGCAGGGACGAATTGAGACCCATTCAACTTGAATGGGTCTGTGATCCATCTACACTGCAAAAAAATAGAACATGTGCTTCCGTGGGGTTCCGATCCATGCTTCCATTCCGCATCTCCAGGTTTACGGACCCATTCAAGTTAATGGGTCCCCATCCGTAATGCAGGCCGCAATACGGCCATGGCAGGGCAATGTGCATCAAATCTAGGTTGTATAACCTTTCTGGACCCGAAAGAGCGGCCATGAGAGAGTATATTACCGAGAGTTTGGCTAACGAAAACATAAGACCTTCCAAATCTCCAAAGGCAGCATGGTTTTTCTTTGTTAAAAAAAGGACGGAGGTCTTCGGCCATGTCTGGATTTCCGTGAACTCAATCAGATTACTGTCCATGATCCTTACCCTCATCCTTTGATTCCCGATTTGTTCAACCAGATTGTTGATGCCAAGGTGTTCTCCAAGTTAGACTTAAGGGGGCCATATAATCTGGTCAGGATCAAAAAAAGGGAATGAATGGAAGACGGCTTTTAATACCCCAGAGGGTCACTTTGAGAACCTGGTCATGCCATTTGGGTTGACCAATGCTCCTGCGGTTTTCCAGCATTTTGTGAATTACATTTTTCATCACCTGGTGGGGAGGTTTGTTGTCGTGTATTTGGATGACATACTAATTTATTCTCCAACGTGAAGAGTTGGAGACTAATCAGGATCACGTTAGACAGGCGTTACAGATCCTAAGAGATAATTAATTGTACGCAAAATTAGAAAGTGTGTTTTTGCTGTATATGTGGTGCAATTCTTTGGCTACCTGCTGTCATCTTCAGGTTTTCAAATGGATCCAGAGAAATAGTTTGGGGTTTACCAACTATTACCGAAAATGTATTCAGAACTATTTGAGAGTGGTGAAACCTTTAACGGACATGACTAAGAAAAGGACAGATGTCTCAGTGTGCCTGGATTCGGCATTGCAGGCCTTTTCTGCGGTTATGGAATGCTTCTTTTCCGCCCCTATATTGGTGCAGCCGGATGTATCACAACCTTTCATTGTGGAAGTTGACGCCTTAAAGATGGGGGTAGGAGCAGTCTTATCACAGGGCCCGTCACCTGCTAAATGGCGCCCATGTGCATTTTTCTCTAAAAATCTCTCTGCCGCAGAGAGAAATTACAATGTGGGTAACAGACAGTTGCTGGCCATTAAGTTGGCTTTTGAGTAGTGGTGTCATTGGTTGGAAGGGGTAATTCATCCGATCACAGTGTTCACAAAAATGTGGCTTACCTGGAGTCAGCTAAACGACTGAACCCGAGGCAGGCCAGATGGTTTTTGTTTTTCACCAGATTCAATTTCATTGTCACTTATCGTCCTGAGGTTGAGAACTTCAAGGCAGATGCCTTGTCACATAGTTTTCCTGGAGATGGTGATTTTGAAAATCCGAGTCCGATACTGTCGGAGGGGTTGGTGATATCCACTCTATACCCTGACCTAGAGGTGAAGGTGTTAGAGGCTCAGGGAGACGCCCTGGAGTCTTGCCCCCCTGGGAAATTGTTTGTTCCAACAAAATTGCGTCATAAGGTGTTTGAGGAACATCGCTGTACAGTTCTTATGGGACACCCTGGGAGTAGATCCACTGCCGACCTCATCTCTCATAGATTCTGGTGGCTGGGGTTGCGTAAGTGTGTTGTGGACTATGTGTCGGCCTGTAGTAACTGTGCATGCGCTAAGGTGACACATACTTGACTTTCTGGATCTCTACTTCCGTTGCCCATACTGTCCAGACCACTGACTCACTTGTCTATGGATTTTATTACTGATCTACCTAATTCGTCTGGAAAGACAGTTATTCTGGTGGTAGTTTATCGTTTTAGTAAAATGGTGCACTTTATAGTATTGCCTGGCCTACCTAATGCTAAAACACTTTCATGTTTGTTGACAACATTGTGAAACTTCACGGCATTCCCTCTGACGTGGTCTCGGATCATGGGACTCAGTTTGTGTCCAGATTCTGGAAGGTGTTCTGTACTTGTCTGGTGGTACAACTGTCCTTTTTTTCTGCTTTTCATCCTCAGACGAAATGGACAGACGGAGAGCACTAATCAGAGACTTAAGATGTTTTGTCTCTGAGAACCAGGAGGAATGGTCCTCGTATTTGTCTTTGGCAGAGTTTGCCATAAACAATCGTAGACAGGAGTAGACTGGTAAATCGCCATTTTTTGGGTATATGGGTTTCACCCACAATTTGGCACATTCTCTGGTTCGGATACTTACGGCAACCCTGAGAAGGAACGTTTTTAGTCATCGTCTTCTAGATGGCGAAAAAATTCTAAATAACTTGATGAATATGGGCAACAAGTATAAACGTGTGGCTGACAGGAAATTTATGAATGGTCCGGACCTAAGTGTGGGTGATTTTGTGTGGCTGTCCATAAGAAATATTAAGTTGAAGGTTCCTTCTTGGAAGTTGGGTCCAAGGTTTATTGGTCCATATAAGGCTACTTTCACACTAGCGGCAGGACGGATCCGACAGGCTATTCAGCCTGTCGGATTCGTCATGCCGCTAGTTCAAGTGTGTCGCCGGACTGCCGCTCTGTCCCCATTGACTATAATGGGAGCGGAGGCGGAGTTCCGGCGCAGCACGGCAGTGTGCAGTGAGAGGCCGCCGGACTAAATGTCGGACAAGTTGTAGTTTTAGTCCAGCGGCCTCTCGCAGTACACTGTCGTGCTGCACCAGAACTCCGCCCCATCCCCCATTATAGTCAATGGGGACGAATGGCAGTCCAGTGACACACTTGAACTAGCGGCAGGACAGATCTGACAGGCTGAACAGCCTGTCGGATCCGTCCTGCCACTAGTGTAAAACTAGACTAAGGTCACTGCCATTATGAATCCTGTAGCTTTTCGTCTTGAACTTCCTCAAGCTCTGAAAATTCATAATGTGTTTCACAAATCTTTGTTGGAGAGATGTTGAACCTTTGGAGTCGTCCTCCTTGCCACCCGCTCCTGTCATGGTGGACAGTAGTTTGGAATTCCAGATCGCCAAGATTATTGACTCTCTAGTTCTCCGTAGATCTCTTCTGTATCTTGTTCACTGGAAGGCTTATGGACCAGAGGAGAGGATGTGGGTACCGGCATCTGACGTGAATGCCAGTCGTTTGGTGAAAGCTTTTCACAGGTCTCATCCCGAAAAAGTTGGTCCTGAGTTCCCGGAGCTCACCCGTAGAAAGGGAGGGGGGGGGGTACTGTCATGGACGTTGCCGCGACAGGTGGCAGGAGATCGGTGAGACTGGCAACACGTGGTTTGATCTGACATGTTTTCCATTTAGATCAAATTACGTCTGCGTTGTTTCTGGTGCTTGCCACACCTTCTTTCCCCAGGTGTGGCTATTATGGTCATTTAACCTTTTCTCTCTATTGTTGTTTCTCCCACCATGCTATGTGGTTTATAGCTTCTGTTGGAGTTGTGGATAGCTGGTGTGTGGATCTCGGCTGAGTTCCTGGTCCAGCCCTAGCCACTTGAAGTTAAGCGTTTTCTTTTCCTTTTATATTTTGTGTGTTGCATTCCCCTGTCATTTGCATTAAGGCCTGAGGGAGACTCCTAATCGTCCTTCCTTTTGGAGGAACAGGTTGTCTCAGTCCTGACATTAGTACCAGGGTCCCAAAGGGTGAGTTAGGACATTAAGTATTCCTGTGTATGAACTCACCTACCTCTGGGGTCTGTTCATACTGGAAGTAAGTAAGGACTATGATTAGGGTTTTACTAGGAGGTGTCAGTCTCCTTTCACTAGTTTCCAGGCCTCATTCCCTCACCCCTTTCCCTCCTATGTTTGGTGTGGTGTTTCCCTCCCACACCCAAATGTGACATCACTGCAGTGGAAAGGTGGTTTGAAGAGTCAGGCCAGAAGTAAAGATATAAAAGACTCTCTTTACTTAGTGCTCTTTATTAGGTACAAAGTGCAGGTTCTGGTACCAGATGAGGAGGTATGGTGGCTGCTTGGATGGCCACTTAATAGCACTAGCAGGCCCTTGTGGATATAGGAACCATGTTATCCAGGATTCATGTTTGTCTGGCCTGGTTGTTAGTTAGTTAGTTGAAGGGTGTCTGTCATGGACGTGCCAAGAAAATACGGACGTCCCTGCGACAGTGAGTGGCAGGACATCTGCGAGACTGGCAACCACATGGTTTGATCTGACAGGTTTTTCTTGTGGATCAATAGGTGTCTGTGTTGTGTCTGGTATGGGCACACCCCTTGCCCCCAGGTGTTTCTTATGTGGTCATTTAACCTTCCTTATTTATAGTTGCTTCTCCCACTATGCTGTGCGGTTCATAGCTTCTGTGCCTGTGGATTGTTTGTGGTTGAATCTCGGCTGGGTTCCTGGTGCTTCCATAGCCTCTTTGAAGTTAAGCCTTTCCTTTCCCTTTTGTATTTTGTTTAGGTTCTGTGTGTTGCATTTCTCTATTGTATTAGGCCTGAAGTAGACTCCTGTTCGGAACAGGTAGTCTTGTCCCTGCCATTAGTACCAGGGTCCTATAGGGCTAGACTATAGGTATTCTTGTGTATGAACTCACTTACCTTTGGGGTCTGTTCATACTGGTAGTCAGTCAGGATTTTGGTTAGGGTTTTAACTAGGAGGTGTCCATCTTCCTTCCCTAGTTCTCAGGCCTGATTCCCTGTTTCCCCCTCCCCCCCCTACGCTCGGTGTGGTGTTTCCCTCCCACACCGAAGCGTGACAGTGTCTGAGCTGTAGTTCCTCACCCTGCAGCAGTGTCTGTAAAGCTGTGGTTTTGCGGATTACTCTGCTGTTTAGGCACACTGAATCTAAAATAAGAGTGGGACTGAAAAACAACCATATAAGCTTAGAACTATCAATGGTCTCATAGGACGCCTGCACATACTGCAACTATTGGTGATAGACATTTGGCATATTTTGCTTAGTAGACTTGATCAATTATGACCCCATGAGGCCAGCTATGAGATATTCTGGTGCAAAGTCTCCTGTAAAACGAGATTCTCTATCTGTGTCCACATGACAATACTTCCTGTCCCTGACCTCTGTTAGATAATTGCTATTGTAGGGACACTGGGTTTCTGAGTGTCTGGATCCATTTTCTCTGGATACAAATTAAGCGCTCTAACTGGTTGATGATGCAGTACCCCAGAACCGGGTACTTGCAAATTATTTTGTTCTGTTGTGCTATTTAATTTTAATGTTATTTAACGTGTTAATGATCCTGACCTGGGTTAATGATCCTGACCTGGGTTAATGATCCTGACCAAGCTCTTGCAGGAAGTTAGGGCGGGGATCCTAGATCTGCCTCTAGCTCTGTCTAGGGCAGTTGTGAGTTTACAGAGGAGGAAAAGAGAGGGTGCTGAGACATGTGCTTTAATCTTCACAAGATTGGACCAAAGATCCAGAGAATCACCCGCTCTTAAGATTATCTTCTTAAGTGAAAAGCCTCACCATTTCTACTCCAGAAGGAGAGAGAGGAAAGAACCAAGAAATTCCAGTATCTGCATTTCTGAGCATTGGAGTCAGCCAGCAAGGTCTTTGCTGGTGAAAGCTGATAGACTATACTGCTGTGAGGGACATTGCTTAGACACCGTTGACACTTGGACCTGGCCAGTCGTATCATTACCCCTGTATCTCTCATTTGGAAATTACAGCCACCATTAAGGAAATTATTTGGAAAAAAAAGGACAGCTCACCCTTCAGTCTTTTAAAACTCCATCTCCCAATCTTCAAGTGCATGGAACAAATGCAGGGCGGGCCAGCCACCGTAATCCAATTATAAAGAGCAAAGTTCCAGCAGCTCTACTGATAAAAAATGACTTTCCTTTTGTTTGTAAAGGACCACTTGCTTATGTTTTTAAATTGTTGTCTTCCACGAGAATTATACATGCAAAGGTAATTTTTATCCGTCCAGCTGTTGTTACTCTGCACTTTCTAATTGAATTACAGCCCTCATTGCAAGAATAATATTGCCAGCCATAGGTTCTGGAGACTTTGGAGAGATGGAGGGAAGGAGTACTATAAATCCCTTCCTTTCTCAAATCCCTATATTGCTATCTGGGAAGATTTGCACTGTGAATTGGTTGGAACTGTTTTGATACTAGTGGATATACTACAACTCCCATTCTGCATTTGAAGGGGTTGTCTCATCTCAGACAATGGGGGCATTGTCTTATAGGTGTAGGTCCGAACCTATATTAGGAACCGAGCCCTGCAAAGTGGTGGCTGTAGGACTCTGGTCCGGCCACCACCAAGTGCTCACCGCATAGAACTAAATGGGACCGTACCACGAACATCCGGCCACCGCTCCCATTCACTTCTATGGGCCTGACGGAAATAGCAGAGCCAGTGCTCGGCTATTTTCGGCGGTCCCATAGAAAATGAATAGAGGCGGCTGCGCGTGTGCAGTGCACCCTCCACCACCTCCCCCGCTCCATTCTCAGTGTAGGTGCGGGTCCCAGTGGTGCCAATCTGCATATTCTAGCGATATGCCCTTATTGTCTGAGATGAGACAACCCCTTTAAGTAAATAAAGACATTTACTTTCTACAACTGGCCTGGTTACTGACTCCAGCACCATTTGCCGGCTATTGCACCACTAATCCTCCTGCCATTCACCAACACCAAACCTATAACATCACGGGCACCCCAACTACTATCAGGCAGCATCCTCCGCTCTGCTCACCTGGGGCTTGTGGCAATTAGGACAACACTGATATTCCAAATCAGAGAGGCAGGAGGTGTTGTTGAGAGGACAGAGGTAAAAATTCTTCTTCTCAAGGGAATCTTGGATCCAGATTTTGATTGAAGGGGTTTTCCCATCTCAGACAATGGGGGCATATCACTAGGATATGCCCCGATTGTCTGATAGGTGCGACTGCGGCCGGGCCCGGCAGTGAAGGGGGCCCGCAGGCCCGCCGCAATAATGTTCGGCAGGGCACAGGGAGATTAGAGTTTCTATTGTGGACCTATATCGAGAACAGATCAGGAAGAGCTGTGGCTGGAGGACACCAGATTTCCCGGGGTCCGTCCACCTTCCCGCCTCGCCCATAGAAGTGAATGGGATCGCACCGCGCCAGCGCGGCCCATGCTCCCATTCATTTCTGCATGCGCAGTGTCCCCTCCTTCACTTTTGGGGCACTGTTCTTGATAGAAGTGTGAGTCCCAGCAGTGGGACCCGCACCTATCAGACAATGGGGGCAAATCCTAGCGATCTGCTCCCATTGTCTGAGATGGGACAACCCCTTTAAATAAAGTGAGGTTCACAGTGGTCTTCTCTTGTCTTGTTCTGCTCTTGGACCCCAATTATTATTAAAGAAAGGACCATCCACCCTGATTCTGTTATATTTATGGGATTTACTGACATCTCCCCCTCTCCAGATATTATGGGTCCCCAGACTCCTACTGTATAAGCAACCAACTATAGACATTTCTGGTTACTCCATAGTTCAGAAGACGGGGTGTCCATTGATCCCCATTATATCAATCACATTTTTGGTGGCTTTAAAAATGAGCAAGTGCCCAAGAGCTCAACTAAGTCTGTAACTAAACTGGAGAGAGCAGCGCTCTTACTTGACCAGTTATCTCTTTCTTTCCCAACTCCTTCCCCCTTGTTCTTCCAAACATGGTTGGAATACCCCTTTAACTAACCTGGTATTTTTGCCCCAATAGAAGCGAGATTCATCAGAATAAGACCTTACGCACATGACTGTATTTTGCACCCGTATTTTTGCAGGTTGCACACAAACTCATTCATTGCTATGGGTCCGCAAAAAAAAAAAAAAAAAAAAACAGACGGCGCACGCATGTCCGTTTCCGTATGGTAGAACATGTCCTAGTCCGTATTGCGGAGAAGAATAGGCATTTCTAGTCATGGGAGTGTGAAAAATGTGGAATGCACATGGAAGGCATCTGTATTTTGCGGATACATGGCCTTGTGCATGAGGCCTAAGCAGAATCTTACATCTGGGATATTCACGATTTGACAACTGGAATAGGCTTTTCAACAACAGTGTGTACAAGGGTCATTTTTACGTTCTCGCCACTCGTACCAGATGACGGTTAATAGCAACTTATATTTAGATGTTCTCAGCCAACAAGTACTTGAGTAATTGTATATCTTTAGACGCGTCCATGAAACATCCGGAAAAAAATAATAATAAGCCCTCATTGCAAGAATAATATTGCCAGCCATAGGTTCTGGAGACTTTGGAGAGATGGAGGGAAGGAGTACTATAAATCCCTTCCTTTCTCAAATCCCTATATTGCTATCTGGGAAGATTTGCACTGTGAATTGGTTGGAACTGTTTTGATACTAGTGGATATACTACAACTCCCATTCTGCATTTGAAGGGGTTGTCTCATCTCAGACAATGGGGGCATTGTCTTATAGGTGTAGGTCCGAACCTATATTAGGAACCGAGCCCTGCAAAGTGGTGGCTGTAGGACTCTGGTCCGGCCACCACCAAGTGCTCACCGCATAGAACTAAATGGGACCGTACCACGAACATCCGGCCACCGCTCCCATTCACTTCTATGGGCCTGACGGAAATAGCAGAGCCAGTGCTCGGCTATTTTCGGCGGTCCCATAGAAAATGAATAGAGGGCGGCTGCGCGTGTGCAGTGCACCCTCCACCACCTCCCCCGCTCCATTCTCAGTGTAGGTGCGGGTCCCAGTGGTGCCAATCTGCATATTCTAGCGATATGCCCTTATTGTCTGAGATGAGACAACCCCTTTAAGTAAATAAAGACATTTACTTTCTACAACTGGCCTGGTTACTGACTCCAGCACCATTTGCCGGCTATTGCACCACTAATCCTCCTGCCATTCACCAACACCAAACCTATAACATCACGGGCACCCCAACTACTATCAGGCAGCATCCTCCGCTCTGCTCACCTGGGGCTTGTGGCAATTAGGACAACACTGATATTCCAAATCAGAGAGGCAGGAGGTGTTGTTGAGAGGACAGAGGTAAAAATTCTTCTTCTCAAGGGAATCTTGGATCCAGATTTTGATTGAAGGGGTTTTCCCATCTCAGACAATGGGGGCATATCACTAGGATATGCCCGATTGTCTGATAGGTGCGACTGCGGCCGGGCCCGGCAGTGAAGGGGGCCCGCAGGCCCGCCGCAATAATGTTCGGCAGGGCACAGGGAGATTAGAGTTTCTATTGTGGACCTATATCGAGAACAGATCAGGAAGAGCTGTGGCTGGAGGACACCAGATTTCCCGGGGTCCGTCCACCTTCCCGCCTCGCCCATAGAAGTGAATGGGATCGCACCGCGTCAGCGGCCCATGCTCCCATTCATTTCTGCATGCGCAGTGTCCCCTCCTTCACTTTTGGGGCACTGTTCTTGATAGAAGTGTGAGTCCCAGCAGTGGGACCCGCACCTATCAGACAATGGGGGCAAATCCTAGCGATCTGCTCCCATTGTCTGAGATGGGACAACCCCTTTAAATAAAGTGAGGTTCACAGTGGTCTTCTCTTGTCTTGTTCTGCTCTTGGACCCCAATTATTATTAAAGAAAGGACCATCCACCCTGATTCTGTTATATTTATGGGATTTACTGACATCTCCCCCTCTCCAGATATTATGGGTCCCCAGACTCCTACTGTATAAGCAACCAACTATAGACATTTCTGGTTACTCCATAGTTCAGAAGACAGGGTGTCCATTGATCCCCATTATATCAATCACATTTTTGGTGGCTTTAAAAATGAGCAAGTGCCCAAGAGCTCAACTAAGTCTGTAACTAAACTGGAGAGAGCAGCGCTCTTACTTGACCAGTTATCTCTTTCTTTCCCAACTCCTTCCCCCTTGTTCTTCCAAACATGGTTGGAATACCCCTTTAACTAACCTGGTATTTTTGCCCCAATAGAAACGAGATTCATCAGAATAAGACCTTACGCACATGACTGTATTTTGCACCCGTATTTTTGCAGGTTGCACACAAACTCATTCATTGCTATGGGTCCGCAAAAAAAAAACCAAAAAAACAGACGGCGCACGCATGTCCGTTTCCGTATGGTAGAACATGTCCTAGTCCGTATTGCGGAGAAGAATAGGCATTTCTAGTCATGGGAGTGTGAAAAATGTGGAATGCACATGGAAGGCATCTGTATTTTGCGGATACATGGCCTTGTGCATGAGGCCTAAGCAGAATCTTACATCTGGGATATTCACGATTTGACAACTGGAATAGGCTTTTCAACAACAGTGTGTACAAGGGTCATTTTTACGTTCTCGCCACTCGTACCAGATGACGGTTAATAGCAACTTATATTTAGATGTTCTCAGCCAACAAGTACTTGAGTAATTGTATATCTTTAGACGCGTCCATGAAACATCCGGAAAAAAATAATAATAAGATGCACAATAGTGCATGGTCAGGAGACTGGACAATGGTTTCCATGGAAACGCAAGAACATTGCTTAATAGGTAAAATATACTAACAGAACAGAACGTGCAAAAATCCTTCACATGTCAAGATGTTCTTCTGTGAATGGCACCGAGATGTCTCATTCTTTTGTATTTTGGTGGCTACCCGACTGTTAAGGGAGGGTAGACAAAGACTGAGGGTCCCCTTTGTCCCCCCCCTCCCCCGATTCCCTTGTAAGGCATTTACTGGCCCTTGTTTAGGGTTTCAGGGGTTAAGGAGTTAGGTAGGGGTTAATCTTAGTGCGGCAGGAAGAGGAGGCGGGCAGCAGGATGGTACATAGGGAATGGTTCCACCTATTCTCTCCCTCTTTAACAGAAGCGCGATGCCCGTCCCTCCCCTACGGTTGGTATATTTGACAATTTTATTTTATTGTAGGTATTTATGTTTGTAAGTGTATTATGACCTCAAGTTGGGCAGAATGCAGGCCCTTAGAGAAATTTTATAAGTCACAGCTGGCGGCAAGTTAATGCGAATGACAAGTTGTTAATGAAAGGTTTGGTGGAACTGCCCGTTGGGAGTCCAGCGGCTGGCAGATCGCACTGTTTTATGCGGTTGCTGTTTTTTTAATAAAATAGCTGTGGCCGACTACCACCCAGCAATAAAGAGGTTAAAAGAAAGTACGTGGTCAGTGTCCTTATTGGTGGGGATGGTTTGTAAGTACGGGCCAGTGTGGATAGGGGGTGTCCCTTTCCCCTCCCCATCCCTTTGGGTAACTTATTACCAACAGTCAATGTAAGGCAGGGTGGACAGCCTCCTCTCTGCCCCATCAGATATAAAAAACAGACACGTTCTTACATCAGACGGCTTGGGTGCCACCATGAACATCTAGGAGTAAGTATGCTCCACTCATCCACCTGTAATCATCTGGGAGATCCAAAAAAGTGATGTATTTAATGGTACAAAGCAAAATTTTAAAATTACATTTTTTTTTTAAAGGGGTTATCCCATGATTAATTTAAAAATGAAAATCAGACATCATATAGAACATGACAACCTCTTTCTAGACCAGACCCCTTAAACAAATACAGGCCCCATACCAAACTTCTTTAACCCCTTAAGGACCCGTGCAGTACATGTACGGCGCTGGTGGACGAGACTTAAGGACCAGTGCCGTACATGTACGGCGGGCTGATCGAGAGGGTGCAGGCGCTGCGCCCGATCAACGGCACGGACACAGTCACTGACAGCCGCACCCCTGCTGCATACGTGGCATAGGTGAAAACACCGATACTGGCGTAGTAACACCTTGTATGCCGCGGTCAAAGCTGTCCGCAGCATGCAGAGGGTTAGCGGAGGGTATGCATGCCTTCCACTTCCCCATAAGGTCCCAGTGCTGCAGTGGCAGGGACCCGATGGGAGAGAAGGCCAGCCTGATACCTTTCATAGGGATCGGGGCTTGCCTTCTACGGAAGCCTGTGAGAGCCAGCCCTTACGTTGGGTCTCACAGGCAGGTTTTCAGCATAAAAGCTGACAGACAATGCATCACAATACAGGTTGCATTGTAAAATATTGCAGAGGGGATTAGACCCCAGAAATTGAAGTCCCAGAGTGGGACAAAAATAAAAAGTAAAAAAAAAAATTTTTCATAATAAAAAAAAAAATAAAAAAAAAAAGACCAGAAAACCAGACATATTGTGTATTGCCGCGTCCGTAACGACCGGCTCTACAAAAATATCACATGATCCACCCCTCACCTGAACGTAGAAAAATTTAATAAAAACTGCAAAACAATAATTTTTTTGTCCCCTTACATCACAAAAAGTGTATCACCAAGCGATCAAAAAGGCGTATGCCCCTCAAAATAGTACCAATCAAACCATTACCTCATCCCGCAAAAAATGAGCCCCTACATAAAAAGTATGGCTCTCAGAATATGGAGACACTAAAACATGATTTTGAAAAAATGCCGTAACAAAATCCGTAACAACTGCTGTATGGAAATATCACATGAACTAAACCCTCAGGTGAACACCATAAAAAAAATATATATATAAAAAAAGCTATTTTTTGTCACCTTACATTACAAAAAGTGTAGTACCAAGCGATCAAAAAGTCATATGCAACCTAAAATAGTACCAATCAAACAGTTATCTCATACAAAAAAAAATGAGCCCCTACATAAGACAGTCGCTTGTAAAATGGAGACACTAAAAAAAAATCATTTTTTTTTTCAAAAATGCTTTATTATGTAAAACTGAAACAAACCAAAAAAGTAGTCATATTTGGTATTGTCATGTCTGTAACTCTAGCTGTATAAAAATACCACACGATCTAACCTGTCAGATGAATATTGTAAATAATAAAAAATAAAAACGGTGCCAAAACAGCTATTTTTTTTTTACCTTACCTCACAAAATGTGAAATATAGAGCAACCAAAAATCATATGTACCCTAAAATAGTACCAAAAAAACTGCCAACTTATCCTGTAGTTTCCAAAATGGGGTCTTTTTTTGAAATTTCTACCCTAAGGGGGCATCAGGGGGTCTTCAAATGTGACATAGCAACTTAAAATTATCCCAGTGAAATCTGCCTTCCACAAACCATATGGCGTTCCTTTCCTTCTGTGGCCTGCCGTGTGCCCGTACAGCAGTTTACGACCATATATGGGGTGTTTCTGTAATCTAGGGAATCAGGGTAATAAACATTGAGTTTTGTTTAGCTGTTAACCCTTGTTTTGTTAGCAGAAAAAAATGGATTAAAATAATAAATCTGCCAAAAAAGTGAAATTCTGAAATTTCATCTCCATTTTCCTTTAAATTTTGTGGAACACCTAAAGGGTTAACAAAGTTTGTAAAAGTCAGTTTTGAATACCTTGAAGGATGTAGTCTCTAAAATGGTGCTATTTATGGGTGATTTCTAATAGGTAAGCCCCACAAAGTGACTTCAGATCTGAACTGGTCCTTAAAAATTAGGTTTTGGAAATTTTCTTCAAAATTTTAAGATTTGCTTCTAAACTTCTAAGCCTTTTAACGTTCCCAAAAAAGAAAACGTCCTTTACAAAATTATCCAAACATGAAGAAGACATATGGGAAATGTAAAGTAATAACTATTTTAGGAGGTATCACTGTTCTGTTTCAGTATCTTGCATTGTGTATTGGTAATGCTCTCTCTTCTCCTCCTCCTCTGTTTCAGCTTCTAGTTAGTTCAGCCTAGCCACTTCCTGTTTTCCCAGTCATGCATTGCTGTTAGTGTGTGTTCTACTTCTGAGGAGAATCTCATCTTCTTATCAAGGAGAATATTGTTGGCATAATACTTTTACCATCTGGATTCCCTGCACATACAATCCCCGGATTAAAAGCTACTTTATTAACTCCTGGGTGTCTGATGCGGAAACTGTAAGTGGAGAATTTCTGATTCAACAAGTCACCTCAGTGCGCAAAGAGGCAGCTCTCTCACAGGATACGTGATTGTATAAAGCTGACGTTTCGAAACGCCACAGTAAAAGAATTGTCTTAGTACTCTCCTTCTCCTGCCAAAAAAAAAAAAGAATATTCTCCTCCTCCAAGTAATAGCCATCATCATTTGTCTCCTGTTATGCTGCAGTGGAAGGTAATATCTTATACTGCTCAGCACTGCATTCACTAGGATTGCAGAAGCTTCTAGCAATTGCAGTTTCATACAGGCTAGGAACTGTATTCAGCCTGTTGTCTGAAGTAAATATCGTCTGCTTGCTGCAAGCTATTAAAAGACTGAACCACCACTAGATTTCGCTGCTGTGTTACAGATGGAAATGCAGGACACAGCTAGAAGAATTTCTAAGCCTTCATTAAAAATTAAAGAGGCCCTTCTAACCGACAAAATGGAGATGTGAAATTATTTATCCAGTTTGTGGGAAAAGACTAAACAATGTATGGATGCAGCACATGGATCAGGCTAGAACGAAGATCAATTAAAGGCCATGTGTACAAAAGTGAATAAGACCTATGAAAGTTATAAGAGTCTGTCTGAAAAATATTCTTCTCTGTTATCAAGTCCCAACTCAGAGGAATTCATCCTAGAATAAAGACCCACACTGCACCTAATGATGAAAGATATAGCAGATTTATGGCAGTCAAATCAATGCTAGAGGACAAGATATTACAATAACATGAAACTGCGTCCCGCCATTCTAACTTTTCAAGGCACTCTGAGGCTTCAACCCTTTCCTCTAAATCTATTGCTCAGTCCTCATCACTAAGGTCTCACTCACAGCACTCTTTGCTGAGTAACTCATTGGTGTTGGCACGCGCAAAAGCGGAAGCAGCGAAGGAACAAGCTCACTGCATTAGAAAGGAAGCAGCCATTAAGGCACAAGTCACAGAGACACAAGCCCAATCTCAAGCTAATCAAGCAGCTATACAGACTCAGGCACAAGCGACCAAAGCCAAGACTGAAGCGGAGTTGGAGGTCCTTCAGAAGGAAAAGGAAGAAGCAGCAGCCATGGCTGAACTCAGAGTTCTTGAAGGAGCTTCTGAAGAAGAAGAAGCTTATCATCCCATGTCCAAGATATCTAATCACTCAGAGGGGCGTACCCTGCAATTCGTCCTAAACCAAAGCAAGGTCAACGCATGTGCACCAGAAGATTTGGCCTCCGCACGCCAGCCTGCTGAACTCATGCGAGTAGAAAAAGAGGCAGCTGAAAAGTATACAGTTAACCCCAGTCCAGTGGACATTTCTTTTTCTTTCAAACCTCTGGCACCTTACACAGTATTTCAGGCGCCATTAGAGACCCAGACGCTTCAAGCTCATCAAAATCACATTAAAACCTCCTGAGACTAGTTGCATAGCAGCCAAGACGCTGGCACCAACGTTACCAGATGTGAAGCCTTCACTTACGCTCAACCCAGCTGCCACTCCATTCCATCTTCCAACCCCCAAACATAGGGTATCAAATGGTGCCAACAGCACTAGAGAGGGAGAAGTTCCCGTCGCCATGATGCAGGAAAGAAATGACGCATCAGAAATCTCTAAGTACCTCACCCTCAGGGACCTCATCAGTACAGTACTATCCTTACGAACTTTAATGATCGCCCAGAGAACTATAGAAGTTGGATGGCCACCTTCGAGACAACAGTTCAAACCCTTGGTGTTCCGCCTATGCAAGAACTTGATTTATAATTAGATGGCTACGGTCGTCAAACTGTGTTAAGAGAGACTCAAAACCGTTCATATCTACAAACCAGTCAAAGGCCTTCGTCTCCCATGGGAAAGATTAGAGCAGACATACTGTGGCTCTGAAGTAGTTGAACGTGCCTTATTTAAACGACTATGCAACTTTCCTGGATTATCCAATACAGACCGCCAAGGGTTCCAGGAATCTTTGGCTCCACTAAACAGAGACATTAGACTTTCAGTCCCAGACAGAGGAACCCTAAAGGTCTAATTTCCGTAAAAAAGACAGGGTTTGTGCTCACTACTAACGTAGCCACTTACAATGGAAATGAAAGCCCTAAAGAACCCGTTCACCATTGCCCTATCCATGATAAACCACATCCTTTAAGGAAATGCCGTGTCTTCACAGCAAAGCCCTTTGAGGAAAATAAGGAGTTCCTAAGGAGTCGTAATATCTGCTTCAGATGCTGTGCATCCACTGAGCATCTAGTCAGAGACTGTAAGGTTCCAGTCAAGTGTTCTGAATGTAATAGTGATGTAATAGTGATGGGCCATTGCGAAGTTCAAGGACCTTATGAGCCTCAAGAATGTCTCTATCTATCAAGAGTAAGTATCTCTGAATGGACGTTCTGGCTGATTGTGCAGCTGCCGAGCGGGGGGCCTGCTGTCAGTGACAGCAGGACACCCCAGAGAGAAGGCAGGGACCATTTCTGTATGTCCCTGCCTTCTAGATTGCAGTATACACAGCGCTCAATGAGCGCTGTGTATACAGATCAGAAAGCTATATGGCGCTTCCTGTCCTGGTCCAGTGATCATGTGACCGCCGGGGCCGGGGGAGTGCAGGAGCTTCACGGGTCTAGACCACAATCAGCCCTGCACTGAGGCTGTACAGGGCAGTATTATGCTGTACAGCCTCTCTGGGGGGTGTATTTCCACTGTAACTGGGGCTATTATGTCAGCCCCAGTTACTGGAGAAATCAATAGTTTAAAAAAAAAAAAAAAAAATTTAAAGTTAAATGTCCCCAGAGGTCTCGTATGACATTTTTTTATTTCACACTTTGTGTCCCCCATAAAGTGTTTAAAAAAAATTCACATTTAAAAAATAATTTCCCCCCAAATCCGTTATTTAACATTTTTAAAAAATTGAAGGATAAAAATAAAAGACATATTTGGTATCAGCACGTCCGCAACGACCAGCTCTATAATAATATTATATGATCTACCCCATCAGGTGAACGCCGTAAAAAAATAAACATTTTTTTAGTTAGCGCACATTCCAAAAAAACATGATGTTAAATCAAAAAGTCGCATGTACCCCAAAATGGTAGCAATAAAAATGTCCCGCAAAAACAAGCCCTCACATGAGACTATAGCCAGAAAAATGAAAAATATATGGCTCTAAGAAAATGCCAAGACAAAAAGCATTTTTTTATTGTGTGAAACGTAAAAATAAATAAATATATATATATATATAAACATTTTTATAGATCCGTTCATTACGGACACAACGATACCAAATATATCACATGATCTACCCCATCAGTTTTTTTGTGACTTCATCGCCCAAAAAATTAGATAAAAACCAACCAGAAAGCCAAATGTACCCCAAAATGGTGCCAATAAAAACTACAGCTTGTCCCGCACAAAATAAGTCCTCACGCAGCTCATTCAACAAAAAACCCTGACAGAAAATTCCATGTTAGAAAATCCAGATGTCGCTCCCTCCCTTCTGAGCCCTGGCATATCCCCAAATAAGTTTAGGACCACAGTTGAGGTGTTACTGCATTCAGGAGAAAGTGTGTAGCAAATTGTTTGGGCCTAAAGCACAATTTTCTTATAAAATAAAAAAATGTAATTTTTCATTTTCACACCGAAGTATTAAAAATTCTATGAAACACCTGTTGAGTGAAGTGCTTGCTACACTCTTAAAAATTCCTTGGGTGGTGTAGTTTACAAAATGTGGTCACTTTTTGGGTGTTTTGACTGTTGGGGAACCTCAGGGTCTCTTCAAATGCAACATGGTGCTCAAAGACCATTCCAGCAAAATCTGCCCTCCAAAAACCATTTGGCGCTCCTTGCCTGTTGTGCCCAAACACAGGTATACGACCACATATGGGGCGTTTCTGAAAACTGCAGAATCAGGATAAAAAAATATTGAGGTTTGTTTTGTTGCTAACCCTTGCTGTGTTTCAGGAAAAAAATTATTAAAATGGAAAATCTGCAAAAAAGGTGAAATTTTGAAACTTCACCTCTAATCTGCTTTAATTCCTATGGAATACCTAAAGGGTTAACAACAGTTCTAAAATCAGTTTTGAATAGTTTGAGCGGTGTAGTTTCTAAAATGGGGTCATTTATGGGTTGGTTCCATTATGTAAGTCCCACAAAGTGACTTCAGAACTGAACTGGTCCTTAAACTGGTCCTTGACTTTTGGAAATTTTCCTAAAAATTTCAAAAATTGTTTCTAAAATTCGAAACCGTCCTAAAAGGATAAGCTTACATTACCAAAATGATGCCAGCATAAAGTAGACATATGGGGAATGTTAAATAATGAATATTTTATGAGGCATCACTATCTGTTTTAAAAGCAGAGAGATTCAAATTTAGAAAACAATGAATTTTTTCCAATTTTTGTTAACTTAAGATTTTTTTTTTATAAATAAAAGGTACATATTGACTCAAATTTACCATTAACATGAAATACAATGTGTCACGAGTAGAGTTGAGCGGACACCTGGATGTTCAGGTTCGACTGGTTCGGCCGAACTTCAGAAAAAAGTTAGAGTTCGGGACCCGAACTTGACCCCGAACCCAAAACCCATTGAAGTCAATAGGGACCTGAACTTTTGAGCACTAAAATGGCTGTAAAAATGTCATGGAAAGGGCTAGAGGGCTGCAAATGCCAGCAAAATGTTGTCAAGAGCATGGCACGTGCAAACAAATGTGGATAGGGAAATTACTTTAAAAAACATAAAATAGGTAAAAATAAAAAATAATAATCTTGATCTAGGAGGACGAGGTCCATATGGAGTAGGAGGTTGAGGAGGCAGTGGATGTGGCGGTGTAGGTGGAAGCGGCAGTGGAAGAGGAGGAGATAGCCTACACTGCTTTTTGGTTTTAAATTTTATTTTTAAAATTAGGGTACACCCCAAAACATTGGGAAATTTAACCTGTGATAACCACCTCCAGTCATGCTAAACACACGTTCAGACAATACACTGGCTGCAGGGCAGGCCAGCACCTCTAGCGGGTAAAGGGCAAGCTCAGGCCATGTACCCAATTTGGAGACCCAGAAGTTGCATGTTCCCAAGTAACATAGTAACATAGTATATAAGACCGAAAAAAGACATTTGTCCATCCAGTTCGGCCTGTTTCCTACAAGTTTATCCAGAGGAAGGCAAAAAACCCCTGTGAGGCAGAAGCCAATTTTCCTCACTTAAGGGGAAAAAAAAATTCCTTCCCGACTCCAATCAGGCAATCAGAATAACTCCCTGGATCAACGACCCCTCTCTAGTAGCTGTAGCCTGTAATATTATTACACTCCAGAAATACATCCAGTCCCCTCTTGAATTCCTTTATTGTACTCACCATCACCACCTCCTCAGGCAGAGAGTTCCATAGTCTCACTGCTCTTACAGTGAAGAATCCTTTCCTATGTTTGTGTACAAACCTTCTTTCCTCCAGACGCAGAGGATGTCCCCTCGTCACAGTCACAGTCCTGGGGATAAATAGATGATGGGACAGATCTCTGTACTGACCCCTGATATATTTATACATAGTTATTAGATCTCCCCTCAGTCGTCTTTTTTTCTAAAGTGAATAACCCTAATTTTGATAACCTTTCAGGGTACTGTAGATCCCTCATTCCAGTTATTACTTTAGTTGCCCTCCTCTGAACCCTCTCCAGCTCTGCTATGTCTGTCTTGTTCACAGGAGCCCAGAACTGTACACAGTACTCCATGTGTGGTCTAACCAGTGATTTGTAAAGTGGTAGGACTATGTTCTCATCACGGGCGTCTATGCCCCTTTTGATGCAACCCATTATCTTATTGGCCTTGGCAGTAGCTGCCTGACACTGGTTTTGCAGCTTAATTTGCTGTTTATTAAAATTCCTAGATCCTTTTCCATGTCAGTGTTACCGAGTGTTTTACCATTTAATATGTACGGGTGACTTGCATTATTCCTTCCCATGTGCATAACTTTACATTTGTCAGTGTTAAACCTCATCTGCCATTTTTCTGCCCAAGCCTCCAATCTATCCAGATCCCTCTGTAGCAGAAAACTGTCCTCTTCAGTGTTAATTACTTTACACAGTTTAGTGTCATCTGCAAAAATAGATATTTTACTGTGCAGGCCTTCTACAAGATCATTAATAAATATATTGAAGAGAATAGGGCCCAATACTGAACCCTGAGGTACCCTACTAGTGACAGTGACCCCTCCAGTACTGCCCCCTGAGGTACCCTACTAGTGACCGTGACCCAATCTGAGTATCTACCGTTAATAACCACCCTCTGTTTTCTGTCACTCAGCCAGTTACTTACCCACATACAGACATTTTCTCCCAGTCCGAGCATCCTCATTTTATATACTAACCTTTTATGAGGTACGGTGTCAAATGCTTTGGAGAAGTCCAGATATACGACATCCATTGATTCGCCGCTGTCAAGTCTAGAACTTACCTCCTCATAGAAGCTGATTAAATTTGTTTGGCATGACCGATCCCTCATGAAGCCATGCTGATATGGCGTTATTTGCTTATTTTCATTGAGATACTCCAAAATAGCATCTCTTAAAAACCCTTCAAACAGTTTACCAACAATAGATGTTAAACTTACCGGCCTATAATTTCCAGGCTCTGTTTTTGGACCCTTTTTGAATATTGGCACCACATTTGCTATGCGCCAATCCTGTGGAACATTCCCTGTTATTATAGAGTCCGTAAATATCAGAAATAATGGTCTGGCTATGACATCACTTAATTCCCTTAGGATACGGGGGTGTATGTCATCCGGTCCTGGCGATTTGTCTATTTTAATCTTTTTAAGTCGCTGTTGTACTTCTTCCTGGGTCAGACAGGGCACTTTTAATGGGGGATTTATTTTTACATTCTGCATTTCATCTGACAGTTTATTTTCCTCAGTGAATATAGTAGAGAAAAAAATATTTAATAGTTTTGCTTTATCCTCGTCGCTCTCTGCAACACCCCCCTCATTGCTAAGTAGTTAATGTATTTTTAATAGAGTGATTAATAAAGATTTAATTTTACCTATTACTAGTCAGAAAGGTTGCAAAGGTTACGCTAGGTCCAAGTGACCACCTAACCCTTCTTCCAGAAGTTGCAGGGGCTGACCCCTTTCTGTCAGTTCGTGTAGGCGTGTGCACACTTACCGCCCCACCATGTCGCACGTCCCCGTGATGTTCACGATCCAATTTGATATCTGCTCTATCAACTGTCAATGTTTTTTTTTGCGCCTACCATGGTGATCACGGGTGGCGGGGAATCAGGGTTTCAGGCCAGAGAGGGAGCGTGAGAAAAAGAGATCAAATTTAAGGGAGATAAAATGTTTAAAAAAAAAAATTTGATCGAGCATAAATGTGTGAAAAGCTATTGAGGCGCAAATGTGGGGCAAATTACAGAAGCCCAAATGTGGGCCAAAAGAGTCAAGCGGAATTGTGGGAAAAGCTATTGAGGTGGAAATGTTGGCCAAAAGAGTATAGCGGAAATGTGGGACAGAGTATTGAAGCTTAAATGTGGTACAACTTGTTTAAGTTTAAGCATTGAATCAAAGGAGACGGCACGCATCAATTAAAGAAGCATTTTCGAAATTTTATTCCCTGTCACCTATACAGAGCAGTGGTTGATTCATGTCTAAAATTGTATGTCAACCCAAGAATGTAACAGAAAAATTACTGAAATTAATTAACCTGTCTACTTGGTAGAGCAAGAATCTATGACAGAAAACAATTGTTTATTGTCACCGAAAATGTAAAAGAAAGATTATTGAAATTTATTAAACTGTCAACTAGGTATATTACACCCAAAAATTGGTGAATTTGACCATAAAATGTAACTGACAAATGTCATTTTTTTTTTACCGGTCTACTAGGTATAGCAGTGTTACTATACACCCAAAAATTAGTGACTTTCACCATAAAATGTAACAGATAATTTTTTTAATTTATTTTACCGGTCTAATAGGTATAGCAGTGGTACTATACACACCAAAAGTTTGGAGTTCCATATGGAGTAGAAATTTGAAGAGGCGGTGTACACAGCGGAGTAGTTGGAAGTGGCGGTGAAGGAGGACGAGATAGCCAACACAGGGTTTTGGTTTTAATTTAATTTTGTAAAATTAACCCCTTAAGGACTCAGCCCTATTTCACCTAAAGGACTTGGCCATTTTTTGCAAATCTGACCACTGTCACTTTATGTGGTGATAACTTTAAAACGCTTTTACTTATCCAGGCCATTTTGAGATTGTTTTTTCGTCACATATTGTACTTCATGACACTGGTAAAATTAAGTCGAAAAATGTTATTTTTATTTATAAAAAATATCAAATTTACCAAAAATTTGGAAAAATTTGCAATTTTCCAAGTTTCAATTTCTCTACTTCTATAATACATAGTAATACCGCCCAAAAAAGTTATTGATTTACATTCCCCATATGTCTACTTCATGTATCGATCATTTTGGGAATGCCATTTTATTTTTGGGGACGTTACAAGGCTTAGAAGTTTAGAAGCAAATCTTGAAATTTTTCAGAAATTTTCAAAAACCCACTTTTAGGGACCAGTTCAGGTCTGAAGTCACTTTGTGAGGCTTACATAATAGAAACCATCCAAAAATGACCCCATTCTAGAAACTACACCCCTCAAGGTATTCAAAACTGATTTTACAAACGTCATTTACCCTTTAGGTTTTCCACAAGTGTTAATGGCAAATGGAGATAAAATTTCAGAATTTAGATTTTTGGAAAATTTTCCGTTTGAATCCATTTTTCCAGTAACAAAGCAAGGGTTAACAGCCAAACAAAACTCAATTTTTATTGCCCTGATTCTGTAATTTTCAGAAACACCCCATATGTGGGCGTAAACTGCTGTATGGCCAAACGGCAGGGCACAGAAGTAAGGGAACGCCATATGGTTTTTGGAAGGCGGATTTTGCTGGACTGGATTTTTGACACCATGTCCCATTTGAAGCCCCCAGATGCACCCCTAGAGTAGAATCTCCAAAAAGTGACTCCATCTAAGAAAGTACACCCCTCAAGGTATTCAAAACTGATTTTACAAACTTTGTTAACCCTTTAGGTGTTCCACAAGAGTTATTGGCAAATGGAGATGAAATTTCGGAATTTCTATTTTCTGTTACCTTGCCTCAAAAAAGTGTAATATAGAGCAACCAAAAATCATATTTACCCTAAAATAATACAAACAAAACTGCCAACTTATCCCGTACTTTCCAAAATGGGGTCACTTTTTTGGAGTTTCTACTGTAGGGGTGCACCAGGGGGCTTCAAATGGGACATGGTGTCAAATAACCAGTCCAGCAAAATCTGCCTTCCAAAAACCATATGGCGTTCCCTTCCTTCTACGCCCTGCCGTTTGGCCATACAGCAGTTTACGACCACATATGGGGTGTTTCTGCAAACTAGAGAATCGGGGCAATATATATTGAGTTTTGTTTGGCTGTTAACCCTTGCTTTTTTTACTGGAAAAATTGATTAAAATGGAAAATTTGCAAAAAAATAGCTATTTTCGGACCGTTTTTATTTTTTGTTATTAACATCGTTGAACTGACAGGTTAGATTGTGTGCTATTTCTATATAGCAGGTTGCTACGGACGCAGCAATACCAAATATGGCTACTTTTTGGGGGGTTTTGTTTCAGTTTTACATAATACAGCATTTTTGAAAAAATGATTTTTTAGTGTCTTCACATCCTGAAAGCCATATATTTTTTATTTTTTGGGCGACTGTCTTATGTAGGGGCTCATTTTTTGCGGGATGAGATGGCGGTTTGATTGGAACTATCTTGGGGTGCATATGACATTTTGGTCGCCTGCTATTACACTTTTTGTGATGTAAGGTGACAAAAATGGCTCTTGACACCGTATTTTTTTTTTTTTTGTGTTCACCTGAGGGGTTCGGTGATGTGTTATTTTTATAGAGCAGGTTGCGACGGACGCGCCGATACCAAATATGTATACTTTTTATTTATTTATTTAAGTTTTACACAATATTATCATTTTTAAAACAAAACAAATCATGTTTTAGTGTCTCCATAGTCTGAGAGCCCTATTTTTTTTTTGGGGGGGTGATTGTCCTATGTGGGGTATCATTTTTTGCGGGATGAGATGACGGTTTGATTGGCACTATTTTTGGGTGCATATAACTTTTTGATCGCTTGCTATTACAGTTTTTGAGATGTGAGGTGACAAATGTTTTTTTTTTACATTGTTTTTATTTTATTTTTTTAACAGTATTTACCTGAGGGGTTAGATAATGTGATATTTTTATAGAGCAGGTTTTTACGGACGCGGGGATACATAATATGTATACTTTTTAGTTATTTATTTAACTTTAACACAATAATAGCATTTTAGAAAAAAAAAATTATGTTTTAGTGTCTCCATAGTCTGAGAGCCATTTTTTTTTTTTTTTTTGGGCGATTGTCCTATATAAGGACTCATTTTTTGCGGGATGAGATGGCGGTTTTATTGGTACTATTTTGGGAGGCATACGCCTTTTTGATCACTTGGTATTACACTTTTTGTGATGCAAGGTGACAAAAAATGGCTTTTTTACACCATTTTTTTGTGATTTTTTTACGGTATTTGCGTGAGGGGTTAGGTCACGTGATATTTTTATAGAGGAGATTTTTACGGACGCGGGAATACCTAATATGTGTAGTTTATTTGGTTTTTTTTAATTTTTATTCAGTGATATGTATTATTCTGATTTTTACTTTTTTTTCACTTTTTTGACATTTTTTTGACCCAGACCCACTTGGTTCTTGTAGATCCAGTGGATCTGGTGTCTATATAATACAGAACAGTACACTATATAGTGTACTGCACTGTATTTTTTACTTTGCACAGTCTGGTCAGACTTCTGCCTTTAGCAGAAGTCTGACCAGAGTTACTATACCATGGCAAGCAGGACGCTTCTGAAAGCGTCCTGCTGCCATGGTAACCATCACCAGCTGCCATTACAGAGCAGCGGGTGATGGGAAGAGAGGTGAGCTCCCTCCCTCTACCATCCTATCCCATCGGGGGGGCTGCAAAGGTACGGCAGCCCCCCGATGGGAGAGGGAGGGAGCTCCCTCCATGTTAACACCTTCTATACCGCGGTCCATACGGACCGCGGTATAGAAGGGGTTAAACTGCTGACATCTGCAGTACAGATGTCAGCAGTTTATAGCAGGGGGTCAGCAATGTGCTGACCCCCTGCTATACCCACTAGACACCAGGGAAATGCATTGAAAGGAGGCGGGCGGGGGCCCACGCCGCCCACCCGCAGCACCGCCCGCAAATCCCCCCCACCCCTGCACCGCCCGGGGGGACACTAAGATGGCGGGGTGCAGGGGGGGGGTTAAAATTTACAATTAGTGGCAGATTTTAGTCTCTGATCCCCGCGGTCACAGACCTGCGGTTTGTTGCGATCGCCGACACAGGGGGGTCACAGGACCCCCCTCGGCATTGTCACAGGATGCCTGCTGAATGATTTCAGCAGGCATCCTGTTCCGATCACCGCCACGTGCGCAGCGGTGATCGGAACTTCTCAGAGCGTACATGTACGCCCTGCGTCCTTAAGAGGTTAAGGTACACTCCAAAAGAGTGTGAAAAATCCAAAATACAAACATGAGCAATTGCGCTGCAGTATAACAATGGCTGGGTGCGGCCGGTATACATGTCTATTCTGCACAAGGTACGGACAAGTCCTGAGGGATCCATGCCTGGTTCATTTTAATGAACGTGAGCTTGTCCACGTTGGTTGTTGACAAGCGGCTGCGTTTGTCTGTCATGACGCCCCCAGCCGTGCTGAATACATGTTCAGATAATACACTGGCTGCAGGGCAGGCCAGCACCTCCAAGGCGTAAAAGGGAAAGCTCAGGCCATGTCCCCAATCTGGAGAGCCAGAAGTTGAAGGGGGCAGACCCGTCATTCAGTACGTGTAGGCGTGTACACACATACTGCTCCACCATGTTGGTGAAATGCTGCCTCCTGCTAAGACGTTCCATATCAGCTGGTGGTGCTGGTTGTTGTGGCATGCTGACAAAGCTTTTCCACATGTCAGCCATGCTTACCCTTGTACTCGCGCATCTTACAATCACGCTCCAGTGACGGAATTAAGGATGGTACGTTGTCCTTGTAACAGGGATCCAGCACGTTAGAATGTGGGCTACTCTGCGGTCGTTGCAGAGACACTGCAGCATGTAATCGCTCATGTGTGCAAGGCTGCCCAGAGGCAATGAAAAGCTGTCCTCTGTGGGAGGTGTATCGTCTGTGTCCTCTGTATCCCCCCATCCACGCACCAGTGATGGCCATGAGCTGGTCTGGGTGCCACCCTGCTGTGAACATGGTTCCTCCTCCTCCATCTCCTCCTCATCATCATCCTCCAGAACTGTGCCCTGGCTGGACAATTGTGTACCTTGGGTTTGTGTGTGCAGGAACCCTCCCTCGGAGCCACTTTGGAATGACTGGCCGGAATCCCTACGAAATGATCCCTCTTCCTCCTCCTGTGCCACATCCTCTTCCATCATCGCCATGAGCGTTTTTTTTCAAGGAGGGATAGAAGTGGGATAGTAACGCTGAGAACGGCGTTATCAGCACTGGCCATGTTGGTGGAGTACTCGAAACAGCGCAACAAGGAACACAGGTCTCGTATGGACCTCGCCCGACCAAATACAGCTGCACATTTTGTCGCCTACTCGCACCTGAGGGAGGGATTTCACTTGTGCGTGTAGCTGGCACAGATCGACCACGTCCTCTCCCTGCAACAGGAGCTCCACCAGCAGCACCACGGCCTGGGCCACGTCCCTTATTTGACGCTCTCCTCATATGTTTTTAATTCAGGATCTTGCCCTAAATGGGTGTTTATTATTAATAGTAATAAAAATTAATAGTAGAATAGTAGTAATAGTAGAAAAGAACGGCAGTATGTAAAGGGTGTATCTCACACGGCCTGAACCAGACTAGGCCTCAATTAAAGATTTCTTTGCACAAAATGGCTGCATTTCAAATGGCTATATTTCAAATGGCTGAATCAAACCCCTGTATGTATAGGGGGATCACACATGCCCTGAATCAGTGTAGGACTGAAGTAAATATATCTTTGCACAAAACGGCGGTATTTCAAATGGCTGTATTTCAAATCCCTAATTCAAACCCCTGTATGTATAGGGGGGATCTCACAGGGCCTGAACGTCTGTAGGCCTGAATTCAATATTGGTGCACCAAATGGCGGTATTTAAAATCTCTGAATCGAACCCAAATGTATTAAGGGTGTATCTTACAATGACATCTGCATCAAAGGCTGCCAACTAAATTTTTTGTGCCCAAACGACTGTTTGTTTACCAACTGAATTTGACAGCAGTATATAAGCCTGTAATTTCACACGTGCTGATGCTGCAAGACCTGAAAATTATGGGTGTATTTCTAGCTTAAATTGCACACTGACTAATACAGATGTTGTAATTTGCCCAAAAAGGCTTTTTTGCTAACAGAATATGAATGCTGTATATATTAAACTTGAATTTAACACTTGCAGATCTGGAAAATACCGTTTTTTTGAGAAAAAAAAAGTGTATTTTTCAAACCCCAGAAAATGACGGGTGTATTTCTAGCTTAAATTGCACACTGACTAATACAAATGTTGTAGTTTGCCCCCAAAAAATGGTGATTTGCAAGGTCCCAAAAGCTCAGATGCAGTGCTGGTGCACTGAGCATGCATAAAATGGCCGTCGCCACCCACCTAACTAACAGAATTCTAAAAGTTTGTATTTTTTGGTCAATGAGCTCAGGGCAGGGTAAAAGGATAGTGCCTTGCACCCACATAACTATTTCTAGGTAGATCGCTGAGTTAGATTCTCTCCCTGAAATAACAAGTCCAGCAGCATCCTCTCTCTACACTTGTAACAGCAGAGTCAAGTTTATATAGAGGCTGGGTCACATGCTGCTCTGGCCAATCACAGCCATGCCATTAGTAGGCATGGCTGTGATGGCCTCTTGGGCCAAGTAGTATGACGCTTATTGATTGGCTGCTGTGCAGCCTGTCGAAAAGCGCCAAGAAAGCACTGAACCCGAACTTTTACGGAATTGTTCGGGATCGGGTCCGTGTCCCGAACACCCCAAAATTCGGTATGAACCCGAACTATACAGTTCGGGTTCGCTCAACCCTAGTCACGAGAAAACAAGCTTTGAATGGCTTGGATAAGTAAAAGTGTTCCAAAGTTATTACCACATAAAGTGACACATGTCCGATTTGCAAAATTAGACCTGGTCAGGAAGGGGGTAAATGGCCTGGTCTGGATGCCAGCAAGAAAGCTGTCTTTGGAATCGGCGCTGCATACGCCGAAGTTATGGAGAGGCTGGTGCCTCTACATAACTTCAACCGACCCACCGGCAGAGCAAGGGGTTATTAATACTGGTGTCTAAAATTCTGATCTTAATAAATGACCCCCATGGAGTTTTAAAGACCACGAGTGCCAGAGAATTATTCTGGAGTTTGGTGGTATCCCTTAATAAATGCAGACATTAAACCAGACCTCCTAATAAATACCAGAGAACCTGGAGTAGGACCCTTAATAAATACAGAACCCAGACCAAAACGTTTAATAAAAACAGACTCCAGACTAGATCCTTTAATAAATATAGACTCCAGACTAGACCTCTTAACAACTACAGAACTCAGACTAAACCCCTTAATAAATACAGATCCATACCAGGCCCCCAATACAATGCAGGCTGTCCAGTAGACTCCTGGAAAAAGGGGAGACCACCTGGGTTCCCGAATGAGCTGGCAAATTTTCCAAGTGGCCGGGAAACCTTCATCCATCCCGAAAGCTACCACTAATGACAGCAGGAGAGAAGAGAACTCAGGAATGAGGGGAGGTGAATATTTTGCCTAGACCCAGAGCACTTAGGTGACTTACCTGTTCATTTGATAGGTTTCTCCTTTTTCAGGAGTCTTACGGACATTCTGAGAGCGTTGTCAAGTGTGCCTAGAGTTGATGTGCCTGGCTATCTCTCCTACAAAAATAGACATTGAATGGTCACAACAGCTATTAGTGCTTTGGTGGCCCATGGAAAAGGTTAAAAAGGGGCCACTCTATATTGCTGGTTTACACCTTTAACCCCTTAATACAGGAGGACCCATCTCCTTTATATGATCATTAGGTGAACTCCCTACATCCTTGTTTCTAGAACCAGTAAAGAGAAGATCCCTGTACAGGTTCTCAACACTTATTAAAATAAGAAATGCAGCATCCTTCTCTCTGGGGCCCCACCGCACCCTCATGATCTGGCTGTATGATATGTACACCTTTAGTTATTTCTGGAATTCAAATGGTTCTAGCAATTTGAAGGTAAAACTGTAGGGCTGGTGCAGGTAACATACAATGTATCCGGAAAAAACAACAACTTTTTGTTCATCATTCCCATAATAAAGTGAAAACTGAATTTTGAAATCTTTGCTAATTTATTGAAAGGGAAAACTAATATCTTGCATTGACATAAGTATTCAGACCCTTTACTCAGGATTTAGTTGAAGGTCCTTTGACTATGAGTATAGTCTCCAGTCTTCTTGGGTATGATGCCACCTTCAGTGGACAAACATTTTCAGGTCTCTCCAGAGATGTTCAATTGGGTTTAAGTCAGAGCTATGGATGGGCCACTCAAGGAAATTCCCAGAGTTGTCCCTAAGCCACTTCTGTGTTATCTCGGCTGTGTGCTTAGGGTCATTGTCTTGTTGTAATGTAAACCTTCAGCCTAGTCTGTGGTCCAGTACACTCTGTATCAGCTTTTCATTAAGAATATATCTGTACTTTGCTCCATTTACCTTTCCTTCAACTCTCTCCATGTCCCAGCCATTGAAATGCACCCCCACAGCATGATGCTCCCACCACTATACTTCACAATAGGGATGGTGTAGGGAAGGTATGTGTGAGCAGCATTGCCTGGTTTCCTCCAGACACGATACTTAGAACTTAGGCTAAAAATATTCAATCTTGGTTTCATGAAACCTGGGAATCTTGTTTCGCACAGTCTGGGAGTCCTTTAGGTGCTTTCGTTTTCAAACTTTTAAGTGTCTTTTGCTGAGGAGAGCCTTCTTTCTGGCCACTGGAATTCTGCAGTAATGGTTGACCTTCTGGAAGTTTCTCCCATCTGCAAACAGGATCTTTAAAGCTCAGCCAGAGTGACAATTGGGTTCTTGGTCACCTCTCATGCCAAGGTCCTTCTCCCCCTGATTATATAGTTTGGTGGGGCGGCCCGCTCTAGGAAGAGTGCTGGTTGTTCCAAACATCTTTCATTTAAAAATTGTGGAGGCCATTGTGCTCTTGGGAATTTTCAATGCAGCAGAAATGTTTTTGTACCCTTCTCCAGATCTGTGCCTCCACACAATTCTGTCTCTGAACTCTACAGGCAGGTCTTTCCTCCTTATGGCTTGGTTACGCATTGTAAGCTGTGAGACCCTATATCAGGAATCCTCAAACTGCGACCCTCCAGCTGTTGTAAAACTACAACTCCCACAATGCCCTGCTGTAGGCTGATACCTGTAGGCTGTCTGGACATGCTGGGAGTTGTAGTTTTGCAACAGCTGGAGGGCCGCAGTTTGAGGATGCCTGCCTTATATAGATGGGACTGCATCTTTCCGTATGATTTCCAATCAACTGATTGATTCCAATCAAGGTGTAGAAACATCTCAAAAGTTGACCAAGAGAAATGAGACCCAAGAGCTAAAATTCAAGTGAATACTTATGTCCAAGCAAAATTTGAGTTTTTCCTTTTTAACAAATTTGCATAAGGTTCTAAAATTCTGTTTCACTTCTCTCATTATGGGATATTGAGTGTAGATTGATGGGCGAAAATTATTATTTTTTTAACACAAGGCCGCAACATAACAAAATAAAAGGGTTTGAAGACCTTCTGAATGCATTGTATGCAAGCCTCACAACTGCCCCAGATCAAGTGGGACAGCCACCGAAATCCGGGACTGTCTCTCTGTCCCGAGGTGGCTGCAGCATGTTCTATCTGAATAGAGTGAATACAATGGTAAGCCATTAGCTCCCTGCCCCACAGTCACCGTCTTGTGCTCTCGCTGCAAGCAGAGTCTAGCATCTACAGAAATCTCCCTACTAATCTATCTGCAATTAAGACTATAAGTAAACGAAACCACCCTCAGAAAATGGTGGGGGGATGATGGGTGGTCATGATGGACATGACAGCCTTAGTGGGCCCTTATGTTTTCTGGGCCCCTGTGCAGCTGCATAGGTACAATATTGATGCATTCAAAAATTTCCCATAAATTATTCAACCAAAGTAATTCCATTGAGGTCTGGTGCAGGGACAATGCTTGGCATCACAGAAAAAACTATATATAAACCATCCTGCACGATATGGTATTAAATGTGCGGATGTATATGGCTACATAATACAAAATCACAGAAAATAATGCACTCTACAAATTGATGCAAGCATAACATATGGACTAAGCCCTCACTAGATAAAATCTGAGACACTTGGTCAATACATTTTGATCAAAATACATCTAAGCCCACCTACCGGCGAAAGGGGGTCTCAGTTCAGGCGGGTTACTATACTAACCTATTTATGCTGGGGCACATCTTTGATTTGTCTTGAAGGAGTGGCACCTTCATGTGTGAATACGCTCCGATACTGGGAGTGATATTCAAGTGCACTTTTGCCCCACCTATCTAACAGGTGACCTTGATTAAGGTGGTACATATAGGTGTGTGTGTCTCTCCTCCCACCAGTTGCTGATGCACATGGAGGTAACTAGGGGCAGCACACCATATGTGCGGGGACTGTGCTCCTGAAAAATGCGCCACAGCATAAATAGGTTAGTATAGTAACCCGCCTGAACGGAGACCACCTTGTCGCCGGTGGGTGGGCTTAGATGTATTTTGATCAAAATGTATTGACCAAGTGTCTCAGATTTTATCTAGTGAGGGCTTAGTCCATATGTTATGCTTGCATCCATTTGTAGAGTGCATTATTTTCTGTGACAATGCTTGGCATGAAAGGGGCACGGCTTACATGAATTAAGAATCACAGTCCAAAATTAAAGTGCTCAATAATTTGGACAGTCAAAAGACGGTAGCTGAAAAGATGGCAGTTTATCAGAATTTCACAATGGAAAAAAGTTTGTCTGTTTTTGAAAAGCTGACGCCAAAGATTTAAAGGAATAGAGGCCTAATAATTAACCCGATCTTATCCCGTTCGGCTGCCAATGAGTCAGTATGAGACGTTACACGGAACATTAATCAGCAGATTTATTACAGGCGTGTAGGGTAATGATCACTTTACTCAGAAGTCAATGATTGGCCACAATGGATGAATTTCGGGCCGGGCTGTGTAACAGGACATATTCTCATGATAGAAAAATCTAGAAGCAATGCAGTCTTCTGTGTGGAGGAAACCTATGTCTTATAAAAATTCAATGGGTTAATGTATTTGCCGTCCATGTGACCCAATAAAGCAAAGCTACTTGGAAAGCATGAAAGAAACAGTAATTGTACGTCCACATAAGACGGGTCCAATTTTTTTTAAATGCAGATTACCAATATTTTTTATGGGAGACTGTGCTGCCGTAGTTTATTGCCGCGACCATGCCAAGAAAGTTCCCCTGCAATAAACCATGGCCTCCCATTGAAAACAGGGGAAGGTGGTTTCTGCGCAGCCACCTCACAAAACCTTATGAATACAAGAATGTTCAGCCTAGTCATGGCCACTGACTGCCGCACTGTTCTCAATATACTAGGGGTGCGAGGCCGTTCGCTTGGGATTGGCTCGGGCATTCACATGCCACTGGGGTCCCATAAGCTATAAAACCCCCTCTAGCTTTTGGCCCTCCCTCTTTGGATGCTCCCCAGCCGAAGGAACCGCATTTCAACATTATTTCCTACCTAATGAACACAGACCTGATATTTTGCGTAGAAGTCATTGCATTTACAATCCATAATTCTTCCAAAAGCATCTGCTTTATTGCGGCTGACAGAGGTTGACATAAGCAGGAAGTCTTCCTACCAAGCCTCTCTTCTGTACTGCTGTCCTGCAGAGCATTGCGTGAGAACTTTGGTATATGACACTTGCAGGACCAACGCTCTCCACAAACAGGAATAAGTACCCAAAGACACACATAAACTATAAGGGAAAATGCGACAACTTAAAGGACCAGTGATGTTTGAGCAAGAAAACATTTGTGAATAAGCATATGTTCGGTAGAGATTGATGGTGGGTCTTAAGAGCATTTTCTTCTGGGGGACCAAGGAACCCCAGACCAACACTGGTCAGACCCCCACCAATCAGATATTGATGATCTATCCTGAGAATTGGACATCAATATTGTACTCCTGGAAAACTCCTTCAAATAAGGGTTGTGGCTAACCCAGACTGGCCCCCTCTATCCTACAGCCATTTATGTATCCATCATCGGTCCATCTAGAATGGGGAGTCTTAGGGGTTGCGTTAATGCTAGCAAACAAGTAGGCAGAAATGTAGTTGAGTCATCAGAACGATAAGGTGGCCTCTTGTCGTAGTTGTGCTGGTGTCAAGCTCCTGAAAGCACCTTGATGTTTGTGCTTGTTGAGGAACCCCCATCAATAACTAATCATTTAGAGGAAACCATTATTATAATCAACATCTCCATTGCTTATACTCAGTGGTATCAAGCTTGGCCCGGGAGGCCCCGTTCTAAAGTCACAACGCCGTCTGCAGATCTTATTTTTACTCTTTTTGTTTGGAAATGCCTCGAGTATTATGTCAGGAAATCCATCCATCCCTTATCACACAGCATTTCCTCGCCCCGCATTGTCCTCTCCCTCCATAACAATGGACTCAGTTGAAGAAGTATCTTTTTAAGTCCTTACATAAGGCGGCCTTGTTTCCCGGCTTTTATAACCAATGTCTTTAAAGTGGTTTGTGTTTGTGTAGTCCCAACGAAGGGATTTGTCGGAGAAGATCCCAGCGCTCTGCTTTCATTATCTGTGAAACCCTTTTGGTATCTTCTGAGCTTTTTAACATATCTTTTAACATTTTCTTTGAACTTTTTTTAGCATAACTTTTATTTTTTATGTATTTTATTCGCTTTTTTACCTAATTGTTTCTTTACACAGCCCCGGCAGCATCATTAGCTCGTGTTACTCATGTCTGGCAGAGATTTGGCAGGCATCGACCGGTTTGCACTTTGCAGCTTAATAAATGACTAGATATTGCAGTTCAGGGCTCATTTTTTTCTATTATACAAGCCACAGCGACAAAGCAAATACCCTATCTACGATATAAGGAGTCACTCATGTATATATTATGTGGCTAACACTATGTGGACTCCTGACCATCACAAGTCTTTGTGTCTGTAGAAATGTGTGTCCATTCAACCAAATGAACATTTTTGAGGTCAGGCGTCAATATTGGTGTAAATCGGCTTTCTAGTTCCTCCTAGAGGTATTGGATGAGATTGAATTCAGGGCTCTTTATAGACACCCAAGTTCCATTACACCAAACTTATCACCTCATGTCCTAATAGACTTTGCTGTGTGTGCAGTGAGCCCCTGAGAAGCAGACGCAGAGGATGGGTGGGGTAGTTGCCCCGATGAGATGTTGTGTCACGATCCCCAGTTGCTCGCTGGGGATCGGTCCAGTGAAATGGTGGTATAAGGAATCAGGCCAAAAGCAGAAGAATAAAGTTCCTCTCTAGGAGTTGTAGTACATCCAGAAGTATGGCTAGCAAAGTAGCCGATAATGGCACCTCTGGTATACTACCTTGCAGATATCTCTCCCTGAACTTCTAGCTAACAGCTCTAAGCTGGCACTTGTGGCTGTAGGTGCCCACTATGAAATGCAGGCTTTTTGAGTTTCCCTGAACTGAACAATCGTAATTGGTGTCTTAACACGTTTCTCCTTACCTGCAGCAGGGTCTGTATAGCTGTGGTTGCTGATCACTGTGCTGACTGTAAACACTGTAGCTTTGAAGAATATCTGTAGCCATGGACCTTGCAGCCTCCCTGAAGTAGTGTTCCTCACGGATGGAGCTAGACCTCTGGTCCCTAAGGCCCTATGGAGTACAAGCAGATGGTCATACTCCCTCACTCCTCACTTGCTAGACCAGCTCTCCCTTCTCTTGGCAGAAAGTAGGACCAGCCCACTCCTACCAAGAAGTAAGAAATGGTATAGGTATTCTCCATCTCTATTGCCAACCATACCCCACCTGCCGATGTACAGTGCAACTATTACATAGATTGGCAAAACATAACTCAACACTGCATTACAAACCAAACATGGCAGATACCCCCAGGTCTAGGGTACTGCCTGTGCACAGGGGTGCATCAATGATATAACGTAAACGAAAGGACCTTCCACAAATGTTACCACAAAGATGGAAGTGATAATTGTGTAAAATATCTTTGCATGCTAGAGCAATAAATTATGCCCTTCACTGGAAATGTGAAAAACAGCCCCTGCCAATGTATAGGAAATATCTTAATGATTGGCATGATCGCTGTTGGGTACCAAATATTATTTCATCTGCTTTATTGAGTCCAAGGATATACTAGCACCAGTTGATCAATAATGATGTACAATATTCCCCTACCTTAATGGATTAATGATTTTTAATATGATCATGTTTGGATATCAGTTCTTAATAAGATCATGTTTATCAATTTTCAATAGGATTATGTCTTTGTATAGACATTAATTGATTAATTGGTCTCTATATATGCTATATACATTTTTTATATATTTTTGTAATTTTTAATTGATATATATTTGTTGTCTAATAAATGATTAGCGCTGCATGCAATACCGGTAAGCCTACCGTTTTTTCCAATATTTTCCATTTCCGTTACATACTGGAACTGGGTGAACCCTCTATATCCATCCTGTTCTAGTGTGAGCCCCTCAATGCAAATCCAATTTAGCCCCATGCCATTACCTCTATTCCAGCACATCTTAGGGTACTTTCACACTAGCGTTATTCTTTGCAGGCATTGAGTTCTGTCCTCGGGGCTCAATACCGGAAAAAAAAAACTTCAGTTTAATCCTAATGCATTCCAAATAGAGAGCAATCCATTCGGGATGCATCAGTTCAGTCCGTCTTACATGCTGCGGTATTTTCTTCGTCCAAAATTCCGGAAAACTTGCTGGAATGCCGGATCCAGCATTAATTTCAATTGAAATGTATTAGTGCCGATCCAGAATTAAATTTACCGCATTGACGTATCTGGTCTTCCGGTCTGCGCATGCGCAGACCTTTAAAAATGTGAAAAAGATTAATACTGGATCTGTTTTTCAGGATGACAACCGGAGAGACGGGTCCGGTATTTCAATGCATTTTTGAGACTGAGCTGCATCCGTCTACAAATGGTATCTGTTTGCATACAGATTGCCGGAATCCAGCAATGCAAGTGTGAAAGTACTCTTACATTGGGTACTATATGAGGTAACGTTCTCCAGGTATTCACCAAATCACATTACCGCTACTCAAGAGAAAACATGCTTTACACCACTCCAGCAGACGCCTGGCATTGTGCATGCTGATCTTAGGCTTGGGTTCAACTGCTCCAGCATGGAAACCCATTTCATAAAGCTCCTAAAGCCCAGTTCTTGCCCTGATGTCACTTCCAGGGGCTGCTTGTAACCTTGTGGTGAGTAATAATACAGAAGATAGGTGATTTCTACACCCCACATGCCTCAGCACTGTGAGTTTACATCGTCTACTGATTTGTGGTTGACCTGTTCTTACTCCTAGACACTTCCACTCTACAATAATATTCCTTACAGGTAACCAGGGCAGATCCAACAGTTCAGAAACCTCCAGACTTATAGCCAAGGTGGCTTCCTATGACACTGCCATGTATAATGTCATGAGCTCCTCAGTACAACCCATATATTGTATGCCAAGGAGACTACATGGCTGGATCTTATCTATTTACAGTGAGTGAGGATAAAAGAACAACTATATGGCCATATAAATGAGCACTGAGCTTCTCTAGATCACAAGATCAGCATATAAGAGGTGGGAAATGGTCAAAGGGTCACTCCACCCACATCTACTGCAGAAATGGAGAGAATACTGGATAATGTCCTCTCCCTCCTTCCTTGTATGGCCTTGTTGGCTTGAACGAGCCAGCACCATGATCCAGGTCCCATTTTTTTATTGCCGATACTGGGTGCCCTCCTATCTATGTGTGCATCCATATTTGGCCATCTTTATGGACACCTTACCTTCTTGTTTTATAGATCTCTCAAACTTAAGAAACATGACCGGCGGCTCCTCTCACCTTATGGTTAAATTTCCTTTTTTAAATGCCTGTACTGTACTGAGAGTACACTCGAGAAGAAGCCAGGAAAGATCATGGCTATGTCTGACGATATTATGTATGAAGGAAAAGTTAAGATTGAAGGGGCAAAAATGGAAGCTGGCGGGTTCTCTGTATGTTGGTCATAGGTCATCATGGCGCTGGTTTGATTCCTCACAATACATGAGTAATGGTTTTAGAGACAAGTAATGAAAACACTTAAGAAGAAAGTTTACAAGCAATGATGGAAGACATATTTTGTTTTGTTGCTCAGGTTCCCACGGCGTATGACCCTTTTATATTGTCATTTAGATGGCCTAGTTGTTTTGTAAAGGAGGGTTTTCATGAATAACTTTGATGGTATATCTACTTGATGCACTATAAAAGAGTGATCAACGCAGGGGTCTGACAACATGTGTCTAACCCTGAGAAACATAAAACATTTAGTCAGAAAATCCCTTTAAGTTAGGTACGAAACTGATGTTTTATGTAGAATTGAGAATCACTGGGATGTTCTCTGGTCAATCAGAATAAATGGGAATCCAATGGTGGGCATACATCTTCATAAGGCCGACAACTATTCTGGACTTGCCTTGCAAAATCTAGCAATAAAACCGGAGAACAAAAACACAGCTGACCTTTATGACACTATAAAAGCTTGGTGGACAATATATAACTCCTGTAGATGTAGCAGAGCTCTCAGAGACTTAACCCTTTGGGGATGCATCTTGAAAACGCTGTGTATACGGTTATCAAGCCATTCTATGCAAATCACAGGTGTCATCTCACCATGAGGTGTGCCAAATGATAGACAGTAGGCAGTGGTTGGCGGCATTTAGAAAGGCGGTGGGGCCATGTTCTTCCGACACACATGGTGCACTCATGGTAAATCAGCCCTTGCACAAATATATCTTAGGGTAAATATAATAAAAAGCCAATAAACCTAATAACTTGAGAAAACCAAATAGACTGTGTTCAGATGTTGACCCTATGTAGAATGTAGACTTGTGGCCACCATGGTGCTCACGTGTGGACTGTACCTGCTGCTACTGTAGGTGATATCTGAACTTGTATACTGTAGGTCATTTGTTAGGGAATCTTAATATGTTTACCAAAATTTGTACCTAATTTTGACCTCTGCCATTTGTGTGTATCCACCTGAGGTGCTTGAACTCAGACACCAGCCATGGTAAAATTTGGCATGGCACATTTCTGGTGAACTGAGGCCAAGTTCAACAATGACTAAGTCTGATGTGTCCTGGGGGTGTCTCTGAAGCTAAAGGTTCTCAGTTGGTCATTACTAGATAGCTGTCTATGGTTAACTTAGACCATGCCCAGCAGTCTCATCCTGGCCATGGTGCCTGAGGTGGACCCCAACACACAAGTATTATAAATGTCACATGGTAGATTGGAGCTTCTTTACACATTTAGCATTGGTGTCCATGAGCTTCAAGTGACACCTCTGTTATCTTCTGGACCCATGAGAAAGGATCCACACCAATTTTCCAAATCATTTTCGAAGTCATGGAGACATCCTTATAATGTGTCGGTTTAGAGAATAGTGAGGGTCCCGGCTTACAGACACCCTACGCCTTGTGTAATATTCTGAGATGACAGAAGATGAAGTCCCCTTTAAGTCCTAGCGTTGTCATTTACAGTTGGAATATAACACCTCAGTATCAGGTCTATTGATCTTCATGTTGGGATCATTACTTCCCATTGACGTCACCTGGCTGAAGACATCTGTGCTCTCCATGTGAACAGTATAGGCAATTGAGGAGTCCAATCAATACAGAAGCAAATACCGGATCCAGGTTGTCCTACCGCCTCTCGGTGTGGAAAACAATTATTCTGAGCAGTCACATAGACGAGCCTGAAGTCGAAACGGGATGACTATTGGAATATCGGAACCAGTCCTGGACCGCTGTAACTTTTACTTGCACTGTGTTTTATGATCTTAAAGGGCATCTGTCAGCAGATTTGTACCTATGACACTGGCTGACCTGTTACATGTGCACTTGGCAGCTGAAGACAGCTTAGTTAGTCCCATGTTCATATGTGTCCACATTGCTGAGAAAAATTTTGTTTTAATAAATGCAAATGGGCCTCTAGGAGCAACAGGGGCGTCGCCGTTACTCCTAGATGCTCTGCTCTCCCTTCAACTGCCGTGCCCTCTCCAGTTTGATTGACAGTGCCAGGTTTGATGATGTTTTCACTGCCTGGTTCTGTCAAAGTGCAGAGGGTGCGGCAGTTGCAGAGAGAGCAGAGCCTCTAGGAGTAACGACAACACCCCTGTTGCTCCTAGAGGCTCATTTGCATATATTCAAATATCACTTTTCTCCACAATGCGGGCACATATGAACATGGAACCAACACAGATGTCTTCAGCTGCCAAGCGCCCATGTAACAGGTCAGCCGGTGTCATAGGGACAAATCTACTGACAGATGCCCTTTAAAATGTCATCATCCCTGATGTTAGAACATAGGAAGAGCCTTACAGAGAGCAGGATGGAGCAGGGGCTTGGCATTGCTGTGACTAATTGACTCCTCAGAATTTTCTATAAGAAATTATCTGTGTCCTGGACCCAGGAGGAAGAAGTCTGAGTGAGGTAAAGTGAGAAAAGCAGTATGTCGTCATAAAGCAGGGGGTTGGGGCACATATTCGTTGATGTTTTGCATTACGTCACAAAAGGAGAGCAGTTGGGCTCGTTCTCTGCCTGCTGCAGTTTTTCCTACATTAGATGTCTGCACTGTGTCTGGCGTAAAGATGACTATGCAGTGTCCCACTACCCACGTGGGTACTGCAAAGTTGTTGTATTATGCTTTCTATGCTTTATATAACTTGTTTTATGCTGCAGTGCATCTTTATGCATAATCCCTGCCTACAGGTGTATTGGATTACATTACACTGAGCCTACCACTAGGGGGAGATAACACATCCCATTTATAGCCCAGCTCAGGCCTAACTAGAGAGAGCAATCTTCAGCCTGTTCAGGACTCAGCTAAGAGTTAGTGGACATGAGCTAGAAGTTTAGCTCCAAAAAGAATATTAATCCACAAAGAAGTAAAGTAACATAGACCCAAAGGGTTACAGCCATCTCTACGAGCGCCTTAGGACCTTTGGAGTTAACTAGTGAAGGAATTATATTGGTTAAGGATTAGCAATTTGAGTGGCTCCACGGATAAGTGAGATGGTTGGGTGCTGCTATCAAAATGATTCCCCCTATCATCAAGATAAACTTAATTTTATAACAAGACACGAAGGCTTCATATTGCTTAACTTTCTTTTACTGTCACCATAGCAGCAAAGAAACAGGAGACAGTACAATCAAAACCATAGAAACCAGCTCCACCCCTCTCAGTATATAAGGATCCAATCCCCTAGGGATCGCTCCCGGCATTCCCTGCTGTGTTATCGCCGAGATCTCGCGAGATCTCGGCGCCATTTTCTTCTGTCTATTCCCGGCTGTATTGACGCCGAGATCCTGCGAGATCTCGGCGCCATCTTCTCGGTCTGTTCGGGCACCCCTCGGTGTCGATCAGACATTTTTTCTAACTACCCTTTCTACCTCGCCTTTGCCGCCTACCTTACAATTGGCAGTTTAGGTAAGTACCTCCATCCTGGGGTCTCTCTTGTTTTTCCTCTCTCTCTGTCCTTGCTTCATGGCCCTCCTTTTTTTTCTTTCCTCAGGTTCCTCCGGCGATACACATTGTGGTCTGGGGTGATTAACTCCTACCACCTTTTAACAATCCATCATGTCGGTCAGAAGCAACGGTACCAATCCTGGCAGGGATAGCCTGCCCCCTGCCCAAACTTCTCCGCCTTCTAATAACGGTTTGAACGTCGGTTGTCCCGACAATCAAGCGTCACTGTTACAACAGTCCATATCAAACGCCATCATGTCAGCCATGGGGACTATGTCCACCGCGCTGACTCAGTCCATCTCCCAGGCTATTTGCGCTCAATCTGGCGCTCCTGCCCAGACAGCTATATTTTCCCATGCCTCCAGAACCGTTAGAACAGATGGTCAGATGCCATCAAATGAACGCGCGGTACTCCCGCGGAAAAGAGCCTGTACGCGGCAGGCAGAAAAAACTCGCGCTTGGAAGACAGCCAGGACACTACCTGAGCCTGAGTCTGATTCCGACCAGGAATCTCTTGAGGAGGCACGTGACGAGTCTAACTAAGACTCAGAGGATGATTTTGCAGACGTGTCGGTGGTCCCGTCACACCTAGATACCATTTCGGCACCCCCCCCACTACTCTTCCGAATCTTTCGGAAACCCTACCGACACAGGGTGACGTCCATGTGGACACGCTCGGAGAGCCTCTATTTAATCCCGAGGACCTCCATCACCCTCGCTCAGCGGAATGGCTTCCAGCTACTCATGTAGCTCAGTACTTAGAAACCAAGATTCGCGCACCTTTAAGTAAGGAGTCGCGCAACAAACTACGGGCGGAGTACCCGCACCCCGTTATTCCCCATAAAGTGTGCGAGACGCCCACGGTTGACCCTAAAATGGTACATTTTCTTGCTAAGACGGGGTTCAACCCCAAAAAGGGCCTGGATTCTGCCCTTATGGCAGTTCAGGACAAGCTCCTTGATATCACTGGCCCACTCACCAAAATTTTCGATATGGCCAAATCGGCCAAAGCCGAAGGCAGGATGGTTGACCCAGTCGAGTTGGGCGGCTGGATCCAGCGAGCTATTTGCATTACGGGAAATGTCAACACATCCCTGGCAATCGAAAGACGCAAGGCCATCCTCATGAAGGTGGAACCTAAACTCGCCAATCTTGCATTGTCAGAAGCTGGCAAAGAGGCGCAAGGCCTACTGTTTGGGGAATCCTTCATCAAGGAACTGGGGAAGTATGTGGGAGCCTTTACAGCGCTGGACAGGGCGCAAAGCTCCATGCAGAAGGTTTTTCACGGGACTACCTCCAGTTTTTTTGGCAGGGCCGGCAGTTCGAGGGGCCGACTGTCCGGCCGCTCTGGTTTCCACTCCCGGGGCCCTGGGAGAGGCTCCTAATCGTACCGATCCTCACTCCAGGATCAGAAAGAACAGCCTTCCTTTTTCCCATCGAGGGGCTACCCTGGTCGATCTAGAGGATTCCGAGGGAATACCAATACCAGACGTCCAACGGGTAAGTCCACATCTAAAACAACTACCTTCTTTGACAAATTGCATCGGGGGCAGACTCCGGTATTGTTTTCATGTCTGGTCCGAGATTACCTCGGACCCATGGGTACTTGCCACCGTCAGGGGCTTCACAATAGAACTAGTGGACTCCCCCACGGTCATTCCGCAAACCCCCCCTTTCCCTCTGTCCGGCCTGGCCTACCAACAACTCCACTCGGAGCTTACGGAACTGCTCCTCAAAGGAGCAATAGAACCCACCACAGCCCATCCCGAGGCTGTCATCAGCAATATGTTTCTAGTCCAAAAGAAAGGAGGACAGATGAGACCCGTGATCAACTTGAAACCCTTAAACGCGATTGTGCGCTACAGGCATTTCAAGATGGAGGGTATCCATCTACTACGAGACCTACTTCTTCCACGCCACTGGATGGTCAAACTAGACCTGAAAGATGCGTACTTGACGGTACCGATCGCCCAGGCCTCCAGAGACTTACTCCAGTTCCGCTGGGGGACTCGTCTGTGGCGCTTCACGTGCCTCCCGTTTGGCCTCTCCTCCGCACCGTGGTGCTTCACCAAGGTGATGAGGCCAGTGGTTGCCTGGCTACGTTGCCGAGGAGTTCGTTTAATCATCTACTTAGACGATATCCTCCTCATGGCCCAAGACCCCCACCTCCTCCATACTCACCTGTCAATGACGGTCGACCTTCTCTCCCGACTGGGGTTTGTCATAAACCAGGAGAAGTCATGTCTTACCCCCTCCACTTCCTTGGAATTTTTGGGGTTCCGAGTGGACTCCGTGACCCTTACGCTCAACCTGCCCCTGACAAAAATTCGGACAATCCGCAAGGAACTACGCCATGCACTACTGCGCACCCACCTGTCTCTTCGCCACCTAGCTCGCCTGATCGGTCTCCTTACGGCGTCCATCCAAGCGATCTTTCCGGCCCCTCTTCACTACAGGGCACTTCAACGTCTCAAAATCGCGCACCTCCGCGCGGGGGCCTCCTACACGGACTCAGTTCCTCTGGACAGGGAAACCAAGGACGAGATCCGATGGTGGATCCAAAACCTCTCCTTTTGGAACGGAAGAGCCATTGTGGGTCCTCAACCGGACCTCATCATCAAATCGGATGCCAGTCTACACGGATGGGGGGCACATTGCAACGGGATTTCCACCGGGGGTCCCTGGTCCCCGGAGGAATCTCGCCTCCATATAAATGGACTGGAGTTGTTGGCGGGTTCGTTGGCAATCCGCAGTTTCGCCAACGGCACCGTCACGACGTGTATCAGGCTGCGGATGGACAATATATCCGCAGTGCGATACGTCAACGGCATGGGTGGGACCCGCTCTTCGGTTCTTACCCATCTGGCGAAGGACTTTTGGGAGTTCTGCCTGTCCAGGGGTATCGTGGTGGTGGCGGAACACCTACCGGGCCTTCACAACTCTTTAGCCGACTGGAGCTCTCGTTACATTACAGACGCCAGCGACTGGAAATTAGACACTGCGGTGTTCCAAGCCTTGTCATCTCGTTGGGGCCTTCCGTCTATAGATCTATTTGCATCTCGGTTGAACAGTCAATTGCCCCGGTTCTTCAGCTGGCGACCGGACCCCCTGGCGGAAGCGGTGGACGCTTTCCTCCAGTCTTGGGAGGGGGCGCTGATGTATGCGTTTCCTCCTTTCGCTCTGATATCTCGGGTGTTGCTGCACCTTCAGCGTCAGTCTGCGGAATTGATCCTCATCCTTCCCCTTTGGAGGACCCAAGCGTGGTTCCCACAGATGATGGAACTCCTCGTCGACTTTCCCGTCCTCCTTCCTCCTATCATCACCTCCTCCTGAACCCAGCGGGCGAATCACATCCTCTTCTGCTCTCCGGCTCTCTCCAGCTTCTGGCTTGCCGGGTCTCGGGGACTCCGGCGCTGTGTCGGAAATTTCAGGAACAACTTCATTCCTATTGGAGAGCTCATGGGCTCCAGGTACACGACGCTCTTATAGAGCCGCCTGGAACGCTTGGTCTGCTTGGTGTGCAGAACGCTTTTTGGATCCCGTTCATGCACCTGTGAACCCGATTTTGTCTTTTCTTTCCTCTCTTTATGACTTGGGCAAAGCGTACCGTACTATCAATCTGTATAGATCGGCGATTTCTTCCAGGCACGTGGGTTTTGATGGCTGCCCTGCGGGCCGCCACCCACTCATTTGCCGTCTCCTTAGAGGTTCCCGACTATCTAGGCCTCCCAGACCACGATTCTCTACTACCTGGGACGTTGGGGTCGTCTTATCTTTCCTTTCTGACTGGGCTCCCAACTCGCAGTTATCTCTTAGACAGCTGTCAGCCAAACTTGTCACCTTGTTGTGTTTGATCTCCTGTAAGCGTGTCTCTGACGTACGAGCCTTGGATTTTGATGCGCGCTCTTTCACACCTGAGGGTGTATGTTTCAACATCTCGCGGCGGACCAAAACTAATATTCGGTCTGTTTTCTATCCCTCTTTTCCTCACTCCCCACAGCTCTGTCCTGTAGCTTGTCTTCAGGAATATGAGTTTCGCATGTCTTCTTTACAGTCTTCGAATTCTCCCCAGTTGTTCATTTCGTTCCGCAGGCCTTATCATCCTGTGACCAGCGTCACCCTCTCCCGTTGGGTTAAGTGGATCTTGGGTCTCGCAGGTATTGACACGAACATCTTTACGGCCCACTCCGTACGCAGTGCTTCGGCTACCTCTATGTCTGTAGCTGGTGCGCGTCTTGAGGATGTCTTGAAGCTGGAAGATTGGTCCAGGCCCTCGACCTTTCGCGAGTTCTACTTCAGACCACAATCACATGCCTTTATGTCTGTTATGCCTCGACTTTAAACTTGCAATATGAAGCCTCCGTGTCTTGTTATAAAATTGCATGATTTTCCTATTTTGACGTAAAGTCATGATTTTATTAAAGACACAGAGGCGAATATTGCCCACCCTTACCCCCCCTTTTTTATTTGCTGGACTGTTTCTATTATTGCCTATTGTTAAATACTTATTAACTCGGTATTGTCAAGTGATTTTCTATTGCTCATCTGTATATACACAGTTTGGTGTCAATTTATTACTTCGTACTTTTTCTCCTCCCCTAGGTTGAGTTCTTCGGGCAGTTTGGATATTACTGCGTGGTCGGTTCCTGTTCTCACCTTGAGACACTGGAGTTGTCGTCGGATGCAGTTCGTGCCGAAGGTTCTAAGTTCCTGAGTTTGGTTGTGTGACGCCGGTTCCGGGTTTTTTGTTCCTGATGGTTCAACGACATGGATCACTCAAAGAAAGAGGAGGATCCCTAGGGGATTGGATCCTTATATACTGAGAGGGGTGGAGCTGGTTTCTATGGTTTTTGATTGTACTGTCTCCTGTTTCTTTGCTGCTATGGTGACAGTAAAAAAGTTAAGCAATATTCGCCTCCGTGTCTTTAATAAAATCATGACTTTACGTCATAAAATAGGAAAATCATGCAATTACACATAAAGATAGGCACAACCGAATTAGTTATAACACAGTTATTTATTACACACATCTAATTAAAAATATACTAAATATACATGCATTAAATTCACCTGAAAAGGATAAAAATGTTAGTGGTACTACAATACGCTATCACTCAAAAATGGCAGAGGCCGACCTCAGTTATACAAATAAAATCACATGGAAATAATAATAAAAATATGTGAGTAGACGCATATATGGTTAAGGAGTCTCACAAACTGTGTGAGGTTAGTTGTGTCTCTTTTGTCCACATGTCATAAAAGCAATAAGTTGTTTAGGTAGTTTGCGTATTAACACTGGCACATTCTATGCCTTCCCCAAATGTTGGTGTTCGTAGATTATTCGCTCACAATATCCCCTTTTGTTGGGCAAAGATCAGGGTACTCATGGTTACTTTAACCGAACTGCGGAGTAGGCTTTGCGCTGTGTGGCGTCCCACCTGTATCCAGCGTGATCGTCCTTACTTGCGCAGTAAATCTCGTGAGATATCACGAGAACTGAATCGTTCACCCTGTCTTTCTTGCCGGCACTCAGTCCCGGGGTGTGTTCATCCGTGAGCAGCTGTTGGTTGTAGCTGATTAAGCTCGTAGGGTAAGTCTTGTAGAAAGAATCCTATTTGTTTCTTTTTTGATGATATATTAAAACCAAACGCGTTTCGGAGTATATGTGGTCTCTTACTCCTTCCTCAGTGGTCACCTATGAAGGAGTAAGTGACCACATATACTCCGAAACGCGTTTTGGTTTTAATACATTATCAAAAAAGTACCCAAGTGCCTCTAAAAGAAAGGTACTTTATGTATGATTGAAGAAACAAATGTAACTGTTACCAGAAGCAACGTTCAGTAAGTCATAAGTTGGATTGCACCATCCTTGTCTCAGTTTCCAATTCCTCAATTACCACTACTATAAATGGTTGTACCCATAGGCGTGTGCCGGGGGGGTGCCGGGTGTACCTGGGCACACCCTAATCAAGCCGTGCTCCCGGGTCCGTCGCCCCCCCGCCCGCTGATTTCCCTTTAAGGCTGTGAATACTAATCAGCGCTTCCATTTTGGAAGCTCTGATTAGTATCGGAGGACCAGGAAGCGATGAAGGATCTGTACTTAACGCTCTGTTTGCTGTGCATGGCTGCGCACAGCGTGAGTTGCTCTGTGACGTCACTCTGTGAGCGCCAGTGGACAGCAGGAGGAAAAAGATCTGGGGAGGTGCCGGTGAGGAGCAGCGTCCAGGAGCTGAAGAGATAAGTGTTTTATTTATTTTATCTGAGGCTGCTGGGGGCTGAGAGGCATATTATGGGGGGGGGGGGGGGGGGGCGACGACTGAGAGGCATAATATGGGCTGAGAGGCATAATGGGGGGCTGAGGCATAAATTGGGCTGAGAGGCATAATGGGGGGCTGAGGCATGAATTGGGCTGAAGCATAATGGGGGGGCTGAGGCATATGGGGGGGCTGAGAGGCATAAATTGGGCTGAGGCATAAATTGGGCTGACTCAGCGAGGCAATGGCATAACGGGGGCTGAGAATCCTGAGAGGCATAATGGGGGCTGAGAGGCATAAGGGCTGATAATGGGGGCTGAGAGGCATAAGGGCTGATTTTGGGGGCTAATGAGAGGCATGGGGCTGATATGGGGATGATGAGAGGCATGGGGCTCTTATCTGAGGTTTGATTGAGGGTCATTTACATTGGGGTCTGATGTGAGGTCTGATTAGGGGTCTGATCTAAGGTCTGATTGGGGGTCTTATTAAGATTGGGGGTCTGATTGGGGTTGTCAGCTGAGGTCTGATTAACATTGGGGGTCTGATTGGTGGTCTGACCTGAGGTGTAATAAATATTTTTATTTCCTTATTGTCCCCCTCTAAAACCTAGTCTTATGGGCCGCTGCGTCTTATAGGTTTCCTTCCTGAACAGCGGTGCCCACTTCCAGCCCTGAGTCCAGCTGCCCAGAGAACTGATCCTGAGCCTGCTGGAGTCTTCAGAACTGTAAGTATTTACAGTCATTCACTGTAAGCAATATTATATATATTACTTGTTTTATGTGAGTAAGGGTGCTGGGTGGTTGGAGAAGGGGGATGGAGGGGTACAATACTATCTGCACATTGTAAAAAAAAAAAAAAGTAAGCACCACATTATTTTCTGTCCGCCGCCACAAAACAATCTGGAAGTGCTCCTCCCGAGACCAGGCTGTGGATCCGCCACTGGTTGTTACGCTGGCCGCCGCCGCACTGTAATACAATACCTTCATCCCTTACTTCACCCAGATTGCTGAGCCAATTCAGGAACTCCTAAGGGGACATCGGAAGAAGTATTAGAAGACTCAGATACCTGTGGAGTGGAATGAAGAAAGGGAAATTGCCTTCCAGAAGCAGCTGACCGAACCACCTATCTTGGGATATCCTGATTACCAACAGCCATTCCATCTCTACATTGTTGCCAGCAACAAAAGCCTGGGAGCTGTTTTGTCCCAAATACAAGAAGGACAAGAAAGAGTGATTGCTTACACTAGTAGATCCCTGAGAGGAGCTGAAAAGAATGACCGGAACTACAGCTCTTTCAAGTTAGAGTTCCTCGCACTTGTGTGGGCTGTCACCGAAAAATTCAAGGACTACCTTGCAGCAACTGCCTTCATAGCTTTCACCGATAACCCACTGGCACATTTCAATACAACAAAGCTAGGTGCCTTAGGACAAAGATGGGCCTCACGTCTTGCCAACTACAACTTTACTGTAAAATACAGACCGGGCAAGTCCAACGAGAACGCGGATGTCTTATCTTGCCTGCCTACCAAGGAAGATCCTACTGCACACATAGATGTCTGGGAAAAAGTAGAGATGCCAGATTTCTATAAAAACTTTGCCCGACAAGACAGCCTCTCCATCACAAACAAAAGAGTCCTAAATCCTCATCTACAGTACAATCCAGAATCTCAAATTGAAAAAGAAAGATGGATCAAACTTCAGTCAGAAAGTAGAGTAATCGGAGAACTACATAACTTCCTCACCAGTGGAAGAACACCAGAGAGAATCCGCAGAAGAAATGCAGACGCAGAACTGTTGAAGCTGTGGAGACACTGGAAACAACTCTTTCTGCAGAAGGGCCTACTATTGAGAAGAAGCCTAGATCCAGTTACCTATGATAGGGTATACCAAATCCTGATACCCCGTCGGGATGCAAACATCATTCTCAAGATATACCATGACAAATCAGGACACTTTGGCGTGCAGAAGACAGAAGCTACCATCCGTAGACAATTCTATTGGACTGGAATGCGAAGAGACATTGAGAAGTGGTGTTGAGAGTGTTCCGCCTGAGCTGTTGGAAGAAGTGAAAGACATGACCAAAGAGCACCCTCACATCCTATTGTAAGCCAAACACCGTTAGAGATCGTTGCAATTAACCACGGAAAGCTGAAACCAAGTCGCTCAGGCTAGACATACGCAAATGCCTTCTGGGAACATTTCCTGTTGCCATACGGATGTCCAGAAAAAATTCTTACAGATCAAGGATCTGCCTTTGAGTCGCAACTCTTCAAAAAAACTGTGTTCACTTCACAATTGCCAGAAAATGAGAACAGCTTACCATCCCCAAGGTAATGGACTTTGTGAAAAGATGAACCAGACCCTAATTGAAATGCTTAGAGCTGTGCCACCTGCTACCAGGAATGATTGGCCTACTCTTCTACCTCAATTAATGTATACCTACAATAATACCATACACTGTTCCACTGGGTATACAACTTACTACCTCATGTTTGCCCGACAAGGTAAACTACCTGCTGACCATACGTATGCAAGGTAAATAGATCAGCCGCACTTTGCTGTTTACTATGCTCCATTTGAGTCCGCCCCTGTAACGTACCCTGCAATAAAGATGTGAACACGGATGGTGAGTGTGGCTGATCTATTTACCTTGCATACATTTGAAGTTCTACTTAGCCTGCACCCAGTTTCCTGGAGGATCGGAAGAGGCCAGGATTGGGTTCCTTTATGCCTCCGGGTGTGACAACGGTGCCCTCAGTATCTCTTGTTACATTTACCTGCTGACCATACTTTGGACATACAAGTGCCTGATGCCATCAATCCATTGCCAAAAACTGATTGGGTAAGTGAACACCAAAGATGTCTAGCTGATGCACAAGAAATTGTCCACCGCCGCATGGAAAATGCCCAGAAGAAGCAGCAAAAAGATTATGACCAATCTGCCAAAGCAGAGCCTCTTGAAATTGGTGATCGTGTGTGGCTAAAGAACAATCATCGCACCAGCAAGTTGGACAGTAAGTGGGAAAAACACCCTATAACATTTCAACTATCCCCAATCCAGCAACTGACACTACATTACACAGAGCCTACCACTAGGGGGAGATAACACATCCCATTTATAGCCCAGCTCAGGCCTAGCTAGAGAGAGCAGTCTTCAGCCCTGATCTGAAGTGTCCACATCCTGTTCAGGACTCCACTAAGAGTTAGTGGACATGAGTGTGACTGAACGCCTGCCACCCCGACTGGGTGCCTCTGTCGCCCGATGCTCCTAACCGCCTTCAGCTTGATTGGGGTCTTCGTCGCTCTTCACCCACTCTGGACCCAAGGCCGGGCTCCGGCTTCCAGTGGGTGAACCTCTCCTTAGTCCAGAGAGCGAAACAGGAGCAAGAACAGCTCTCACAAGAGCGAGGGAATATACTCTGGAGAGTATAATGATTATAGCAATCCCCAGAGTGTAGTTCTCCAATCCCCCAAACATGAGCCCAAACACCCCCTCTGCCTGGGATACAGTTAACTCAGACAATGGACTAACTTAATATACATACACAGTTCTGGCGGTCTAACATTATAACGCAATCAGACCCCGCCCCCAGTGTCCTAATTAAAGATTAGGAAGAGAGGAGACATGTGATAGGATTATCTCCTGAGTGTATCAGAGGGTGATCTACTCCTCTACCCTGGAGTCAGCCACTTAATCCCATCACTAGCACAACAGAACAAAGGGACAAATGAACCAACACCTTCCTTGGGAGCCTCAGGGCAGAGTTAACCCTTTTTGTGTTGCTGGGTTAACCCCTTCACCTTTAATGGGAAATAGGAAAGATGTGGCCTGTAACTCCACTCATAAATCAGAGTTCATAGTTCCTTGTAACCCCAAGAGGTCTGAGGGGGTCTCCATGGTTCTGGGTCCATAGGAAGGAGGCTACCCTCAGGCTTCTCCAGCAGCCCCAGTGACAGTTCAGTCAGTCACATTTCTCCCCTCCCAGCAGTAGACTAACCAGGTACCAGACCCCCAACTGGTCTGGACCTGTGTTAGTCGGACGAGATAAATCCAAAACCTCTTCCAACTGGTCCGCTTGACTTGGCTGCAGGAGAGTGATGCCACCCACGTCATCTCCTGGGTAACCACACTGCCTCTGGGGAGAAAGGTCAGCTCCCTCTTCTCCCTGGATCTCCATCTGCCGCTGGGGAGAGCGGTCGGCTACTTTTTCTCCTTGGGTCTCCATCGGCCGCTGGGGAGAGAGGTCGGCTACTTTTTCTCCTTGGGTCTCCATCGGCCGCTGGGGAGAGAGGTCGGCTACTTTTTCTCCTTGGGTCTCCATCGGCCGCTGGGGAGAGAGGTCGGCTTCCTTTTCTCCCAGGAATTCCCTCTGCCACTGTGGGGAGAGGTCGGCTACCTCTTCTCCTGGGGTCTCCATCTGCCGCTGGGGAGAGAGGTCAGCTACCTCTTCTCCCGGGGTCTCCGTCCGCCGCAGGGAAGAGAGACCGGTTGTCTGTTCTTCCAATAACATACTTTGCCACTGAGGAGTAAGACCGACTGTCCCTACTCTCGGGAACTCTGTGTGTGGTTGGGGATCTGGGCCGGCTGCCCAGCATCCCTGAAGGGCCAGTAAAGAGACTTCAGTCCCATCTCCACCTGCCGACTGGGGGTCCTCCCAGGACCAGTCTATGAGGTCCCCTACCTCTGCAGGTGGTACTGAAGCAGGGGCTACCTCAGTCGGGTATTCCCAGCTGTAGAGTTGTAGGTATGGGACTGCCACCCAGCTCTCCTGAAATGTACGTTGGGGCCGAATTGAGCTGAGGAAGTATTGGTACTCCTGCTCCAGCTCCCACTCCCTTGTTACTAGAGATGCCAGGTCAAGTCTCACCTCTCTCGCTGTAGCCCAATCATGCATACCCTCCCTGTAGTCATAGATATCCCAGAACCGGCACTCTACAGCATCTCCGAATTCTGGTTCTGCGAAGGCCTCAAATAACAGGCCAGGGCCATCGAAATCCTCACCCTCGGGCCTATCGGGCTCAGACATCCAGGGGGAGTGTTGAATCGAGTACTACCAGAGGGCCTGGTAGGCGTTGTCTAACAAAAGCTCCTTCCATACCAGGCTCTCGAGTTCTGTCACACACTCATCCAGGGGCTGCTCTCGCAGAAGGGGCATTCGCAGGGCCACTCGCATCTGCAACCGCTGCTCCTCACTGGGGAGACTCTCGCCCCGCCGACGCTGCACATCCTCCAGGGCCTCATGCCACACGCCTTTCCAGACTGCATCCCTGTAATCCGGGTGATCCTCCTCTTCATCATGGAACGCTGACCAAGAACTAGTTGATTCCATTCTATTGTAGCCAGGGGCGCTGTACGAGTACTAGCGTTGCCCTAATTATAAATCAACGAATGGTGTCTCCGAGCTGCTTCTCCTCGCACTAGGACGCCATCCCACTGCTGCCACCAATGTGACGGAACGCCTGCCACCCCGACTGGGTGCCTCCATCAACCGATGCTCCTAGTGCTTGCCAAGGACCATCAGTACTGCACTCAACACCAGAACCACCACAGACCCCATGAACCGCCTTCAGCTTGATTGGGGTCTTCGTCGCTCTTCACCCACTCTGGACCCAAGGCCGGGCTCCGGCTTCCAGTGAGTGAACCTCTCCTTAGTCCAGAGAGCGAAACAGGAACAAGTACAGCTGTCACAAGAGCGAGGGAATATACTCTGGAGAGTATAATTATTATAGCAATCCCCAGAGTGTAGTTCTCCAATCCCCCAAACATGAGCCGTAGAACAGGACACTTTAATGACAGCCAGCACTCACAATTTATACAATTCCACAGGCCAGGGGCACACCCCCTCTGCTTGGGATACAGTTAACTCAGAAAATGGACTAACTTAATATACATACACAGTTCTGGTGGTCTAACATTATAACAGCCCCCCCCCCCCCCATTGTCTTAAGTAAAAAAATAGGAAGAGAGGAGACACATGTGATGGGATTATCTCCTGAGTGTATTGTGGGGTGATCCACCCCTCTACCCCGGAGTCAGCTACTTAATCCCATCACTAGCACAACAGAACAAAGGGACAAATGAACCAACACCTTTCCTGGGAGCCTCAGTGCAGAGTTAACCCTTTTTGTGTTGCTGGGTTCACCCCTGCACCTTCAATGGGAAATAGGAAAGATGTGGCCTGTAACTCCACTCATAAATCAGGGTTCATAATTTCTTGTAACCCCAAGAGGTCTGAGGGGGTCTCCATGGCTCTGGGTCCATAGTCCGTAGGAAGGAGGCTAGCCCTCAGGCTTCTCCAGCAGCCCCAGTGACGGTTCAGTCCGTCACAATGAGCTAGAAGCTTAGCTCCAAAAAGAATATTAATAGGGTTACGGCCATCTCTACAAGCGCCTGAGGACCTTTGGAATTAACTAGTGAAGGAATTACCAGCCTCCGGCAGCCTCACTAACCTGCACTGGAATAACAGGGACCAGCGTTTAGGTCACCTACCAGTAAGCACAGATCTATACCGATATTAACTTGAAACATAAATACCGTATTTTTTGCCCCATAAGACGCACTTTTCCCCCCCCAAAAAATGGGGGAAAAGTGCCCCTGCGTCTTATGGGGCGAATGCTGACATTTTTACATCGCCAGCTGCGATGTACGCGCGAGAGGGAAGGGACTGGGAGGAGGAGCTGGGGGCCGGCAATTGCGGAGGGGCCGGTGCAGTGACTGTACCCGGCCCCCTGCTCCAGTGCTGCACTATTAAAATATAAGGTATCTAAATCAATTAAAAGTTCTGGTCCATGCCCCCCACCCCTAATATTACCGACACACGGCTTGTTCAGTTGATAGCAGGCATTCCGGGCGGCCGGCGCGTCACTCACTGACGTCACGTGCCTGCGCTGCCTACTTTATGAATGAAGCAGGCGCCGCAGGCTTGGACATCAGTGAGTGACGCGCCGGCCGCCCGGAATGCCTGCTATCAACTGAACAAGCCGTGTGTCGGTAATATTAGGGGTGGGGGGCATGGACCAGAACTTTTAATTGATTTAGATACCTTATATTTTAATAGTGCAGAACTGGAGCGGGGGGTCGGGTACAGTCACTGCACCGGCCCCTCCGCAATTGCCGGCCCCCAGCTCCTCCTCCCAGTCCCTCCCCGCTCGCTCAGTTTTATGGGGGAGGGGGTCTGTGGATGGCACTTATGGGATGGGGGATCTGTAGATGGCACTGTTATGGGGTGGGGGGGGTCTGTGGATGACACATATATAACAGTGCCATCCACAGATTCCCCCATAACAGTGCCATCCACAGATCCCCCATAACAGTGCCAGCCCTGTTATGGGGGATCTGTGAAAATACTGTTACAGGGGGCTGTAACAGTATCCTTCACAGATTCCCCCATAAGTCATAAGTGTCAGTCACAGATCCCCCCATAACAGTGTCAGCACAGATCCCCCCCCCATAACAGTGCGTCATCCCCAGATCCCCCATAACAGTGCGTCATCCCCAGATCCCCCATAACAGTGCGTCATCCACAGATCCCCCCATGACAGTGTCCTTCACAGATCCCCCATAACAGTGTCCTTAACAGATCCCCCCCATAACAGTGCCATCCACAGACCACCATTAGTTCCAAAAGCACACCTTTTGGTTAAAAAAATTTTTTTTCTTATTTTCCTTCCCAAAAATCCCAGGTACGTCTTATAGGGCGAAAAATACGGTATCACCTGTCAGCAGTGGATCATTGCAGACCACCAAGGGCACCTCAAAACACCATCTGGCCCGTGTCCCTTATCAAAGCGTGCCCCAGAGAATGGTTGTGCCGTTCTCCTTATCACTTATGCAGCCTGCCCAGAGATGAAATAACCGTGAGTAACCAGAACTGTATTCACCTCGGCCTACCTAATGCTCACACCGTCACCTCACATCCCCAGTCGGTCTGGCTCACTGCAACTCTTCTTGGAATGAGAACAAGTTGAATGCAGACCATAAACAAGCAATGAAAGTTGGGAGACTGTATTTCTGATGTCTGCAGAATAGCGAGTGCAGCTCTGGAGTATAATACAGGATGTAACTCAGGATCAGTACAGGATAAGTAATGTAATGTATATACACAGTGACTTCACCAGCAGAATAGTGAGTGCAGCTCTGGAGTATAATACAGGATGTAACTCAGGATCAGTACAGGATAAGTAATGTAATGTATGTACACAGTGACTTCACCAGCAGAATAGTGAATGCAGCTCTGGAGTATAATACAGGATGTAACTCAGGATCAGTACAGGATAAGTAATGTAATGTATATACACAGTGACTTCACCAGCAGAATAGTGAGTGCAGCTCTGGAGTATAATACAGGATGTAACTCAGGATCAGTACAGGATAAGTAATGTAATGTATGGACACAGTGACTGCACCAGCATAATAGTGAGTGCAGCTCTGGAGCATAATTCAGGATTTGAGTAATTGAGTAATTTGACTGAATGCAGTAGATTTATTTTGACATAATTTTATGTTCTAGGATCTTGTGTACGGAGACAGTTGACTGATATAGGATATGAGCATTGCCGTCTGTAAATGTTATTGCTGTTTCGCTGTGACTTGTACATAAAATGCTGGCACTTATAGTTCCACAGAATCTTGAAAGCCGCAGGTTGCACCATTAGCACATAGTTCAGCCGCTGTGTGACCGCTGATGCCGCAACGTGTTAAAATCTAATGAACATGGCGCATTTCCTCTCTTCTCAGCTCTTCTGCACATCTCCCGGGGGGATGCGGACCCCACAGGGCCCATAAATATTTGCAGGTTGTTTTCTCTTGCGTTGGCGGAGGAGATCCTGCGGGGACGTGGTTTGGATAAGTCTCTATTAAAGTGGAAGGACTGGTTATATAGGAATGTGGAAAGCCTGCACTCCGGGGCAATGGGAATGCGGCTTTTTCTCTATCCGGAGGCGAGGGGCATGCTAGATGACAGCACAGGAATGTGCACTGGTCGCTTTGGACCTGGTATTTTCCTGAAACCCTCTGTGCTGCTGGAAACTCTGTTCATACCCAACGTTCGACCATTCAATGTGTCCCCATCATCACACTGCCCTGTGACACCTAATAAAGATATTGCCCTATATCAAAGGCCGGTGATGACCCTCAGTATGGTGCCCTAACCCCAGTGCATATGTGACAGCCCTCCACAGTGTGCCCTGGGGTAACACTTACTGAACCCTATCGCTATACACAGTAACCTTAACGCCCTAGGGTGAAACACAGGGCATGGGAACCCGCAACCTCCATGATGCAGATGATAACCCTCATCATTGTGCCATGGGTTCATATACATGATATTGTATCAAGAATTGTACCCCTTACCCCAGTGTAAATAACCTTAACCACTGAGCCCTGGGGTAATAGGCTCCTGGCCCCAGATTTGCAGGTGGTGACTCTAACCACTGAGCCCTGGGGTAATGCATACAGTACCGTATGGGAAAATGAACTCATGACCCCAGATTTGCAGGTGGTGACCCTAATCAGTAAGCCCTGAATTAATCTAAACCATGTACTATGGGAAATGAACTCATGACCTCAGCCCTGTAGGTTGTGAACCTAAACACTGAGTCGTGGGGTAATGCATACCATGCCCTGTGAAAAATTAACTCAGGACCTCAGCCCTTCAGGTGGTGACCCTAACCACTGAGCCCTGGGGATATGAACTCATGACCTCAGCCTTGTAGGTTGTGTTCCTAAAAACGAAGCCGTGGGGAAATGATACCATGCCCTATGGAAAAACAAATGCATGACCTCAGCCCTTAAGGTTGTAATCCTAACCACTGAGCCCTGGGGTAATGCATACCATGGCTACTGAAAATAAACTTACGACCACATCCCTGCAGGTGGTGATCCTAACCACTGAGCCCTGGGGTAATGCATACCATGCCATATGGGAAATTAACTCATGACCCCATCCCTACAGATGATGATCATAACCACTGAGCCCTGGGCATATGAACTCATGACCCCATCCCTGCAGGTGGTGATCCTAGCCACTGAGCCCTGGGCATATGAACTCATGACCCCATCCCTGCAGGCGGTGATCCTAACCACAACCCTGGCTGCACACGCCTGAGGACATTATAATCTGCTGATAGGCGAGTATCTTCGTCTAGTATTATAGTTAGGAATGCAGTGTGAAATACCAGAAAACACTGTGAGAAGCAGATACTTGTCAGCACTTTGTAAATAGGATTGTCTCCATTCATTGACGACAAGCAGACGTCTTGAAAATTATGACAAATTGAAGCACAATTTTTTTAAAAGCTGCAGAGGAATTTATTATGGAATGAACAGCCCTTATATATATATGTGACCTCAGCCCCCGTGACTCGGGTGGTTGCCGGTTACTCCAGTGCTTCTATCTCTGGTAAGAAGCCTTACCCGGTCACCGCTCCTGGCAAACAGCTGGTTGTGTCAAGGGGAGCCATGGCCGACCAGGCGACTGTAGGGGAGATATGGTACAGGGCAGTCATTGGGATGTAATGCCAGCACAGGTGGGTGCCATGACTGCTCCCCCCCCCCCCCCCCCACCAGTGTACCTGGGCCAGGGATATTGTCACACCGAGGCCCTGTAAACAAAGACCGGCGAGGAGGAGCGGGACAGCAGCGCTGGGGCAGTGACAATTCAGATGGTAAGTAATGCTTATTTTATTATTTTACACCATCCCCTGACTGTGCCCCAAGTTGTTGCTAATTTCAGACAACCCCTTTAAGATGTCACAAGAGATGGATGACATATGGATCTGGGATTATCACCAAAGCAATGGGGTGGAGCAGGGGCTCAGAAGTACCCGGAGACCCTCAGGTGCTTGTGGAATTTCTGAAAAACAAATCGTGGTTTCGAAATATTTCCCTTTAAGAGAGTTTCTGCTATATTTCTGCTCACTGATGAAAAGATGCAGGATGGGACAATGAGGAGTAAGAGCACTTTCACACTTGTGTTGTGAGGATCCAGCAGGCAGTTCCGTCGCCGAAACTGCCTGCCGAATCCGGAAATCCGTGTGCAAACTGATACCATTTATAGACGGATCCGGATGTGGATCCATCTAACAAATGTATTAAAACACCGTATCCGTCTCTCTGATGTCATCCAGAAAAACAGATCCAGTATTTATTATTTTTCACGCATCACTTCTGCGTTGCGTGAAAATCGCAGCATGTTCTATATTCTGCATTTTTCACGCAGCTCTAGCTCCATAGAAGTGAATGGGGCTGCGTGAAAAATGCACTCCATCCGCAAGCAAGTGCGGGTGCGTTGCGTTTTTAACTGATGGTTGCTAGGAGATGTTTGTAAACCTTCAGTTTTTTATCACGCGCGTGAAAAACGCATTGCACCCGCGCAATAAAAACTGAACGCAATCGCAGGCAAAACTGAATAGCTTTGCCTGTGAAATCGCACAGTTTTCACTGAACGCATCCGCAACGCATCCGGACCTAATCCGGACACGCTCGTGTGAAAGAGGCCTAAGGCCTCTTTCACACGGGCGTCATGTTTGACGCCCGGATAAGAGGTGGGTGCGTTGTGGGAAAATGCACGATTTTCCTGCACCAGTGCAAAGCGTTTTAATGCGTTTTGCATGCCCGTGGGAAAAATCGGCATGTCCGGTGGAATTTCAGACGTTTAGTCATTAAGAAAGTGACAAAGCTTTGGGATCCTGGAGAAAGAGCTGAAGAAGTGAGCGGCTGCAGGAGATAAGCGGCGCCTCCGATCTCACATCACATTGCAATTTCTGTTATAAAGAGACCACAGTCTTCAATACGGAAAAATCTAAATGGCTAAATACCACCGTTCAGCGCCTACATAATGCCACCGTTCAGCGCCTACATAATACCACCGTTCAGCGCCTACATAATGCCACCGTTCAGCGCCTACATAATACCACCGTTCAGCGCCTACATAATACCACCGTTCAGCGCCTACATAATACGACCGTTCAGCGCCTACATAATGCCACCGTTCAGCGCCTACATAATACCACCGTTCAGCGCCTACATACACCGTTCAGGCCTACATACCACCGTTCAGCGCCTACATAATACCACCGTTCAGCGCCTACATAATACCACCGTTCAGCGCCTACATAATACCACCGTTCAGCGCCTACATAATACCACCGTTCAGCGCCTACATAATACCACCGTTCAGCGCCTACATAATACCACCGTTCAGCGCCTACATAATACCACCGTTCAGCGCCTACATAATACCACCGTTCAGCGCCTACATAATACCACCGTTCAGCGCCTACATAATACTACCGTTCAGTGCCCACATAATACCACCGTTCAGTGCCTACATAATACCACCGTTCAGCGCCTACCTAATACTACCGTTCAGTGCCTACAAAATACCACCGTTCAGTGCAAGGGTTATCACGTCATCCCTCTAAAAGTGTCCCCATTGTGAGCCCTGCCCGGCACCTGTCACTACAATGTCCTCCCCTGTCAGCCTGCTGCAGTAACGTCCCCCACACGTCTGTCGCTGCATGTTTTCGTCATTATCTTACAGAGCCCCAGTGTCTTGTATCTCAGGAACATCCCCAGAGATGCCAGTTCTCCTGCCACAATGCTATTTATATTCTCAGCTCCCTGCTCCGGCTCGGACTCCTTCACACTGTAGTAGAAGATACTAGCATAGATCCTGTCTAAGCTCGAGGAGACCTACACTATAAAAGGTAAATGATAGTCGGGGGTGCTGGGATCTTCACGCTACGCCTCTGTGTGCCATGGTCTTTCCTCTAGTCCTGATCTATATCTACAGTGTATATAGGTAGGCTAGTGCAGGCGCAAACCCTGATTATTCAGCAGCCAGGATGGGGGTATGATCGTATAGCAGCACTGTATCGTATAGGGGTGTCATGATAGATGTTGGCACAATGGGCATTGGCGGCTCTCCTGCTGGCAGTCGCTATTCGTTGTACCTTTAATATAACCTGCCCGCCATCTCCTCAGGCCTGCACCAACGGTTAGCTCTGGTGTCTCACATGGCAAGTCTTCCCAGAAGCCTCGATGGCTGCTCTACCCACTGTATAGACCCTGCAGTCTCACTACCTCCATGAGGAGACTGCTTCTCGGTGGTGGAAAAAGTATTGCTCCATCCAGTGTGAGCAGCGTGGCTTCTTAAGCCCTTGTGTTCTCATGCTACTAGGGGCCAAACCCTGGTAGTTCCCCACCAGTCATGATGCCCATGGCCATGCTTTTTGGTTGCCACATAGGAATGAGCACAGGCAGTAACAGTTAGGAGAACCACTAGAACCCCACTATGAAGAATCATATCATATCACATAACAAATAATGTCCACTGTGCAAATATCAGGCAAAATAAAATGCCACAAAGTAATATAAAAATACCGTCCTGGTCTTCATTGTCATATACCGTCCTGGTCTTCATTGTCAAATACCGTCCTGGTCTTCATTGTCAAATACCGTCCTGGTCTTCATTGTCAAATACCGTCCTGGTCTTCATTGGCTGTCACAGCACCTAGTTGTCTACAGATAGGGACCAGAGTTTATTAGGAGAGACTCGGCCAGATTGCATGAGTGACCACAAGAAACTGAGATGGGGATACTCTGCTACAGATCCTGCGCTACCAGCCCTTTGGCCAGAGGGCCAGCTGGATGACTGAGCCACAGCCCCTGGGCTACCAGCCCTTTGTCCAGAGGGCCAGCTGGATGACTGAGCCACAGACCCTGGGCTACCAGCCCTTTGTCCAGAGGGCCAGCTGGATGACTGAGCCACAGCCCCTGGGCTACCAGCCCTTTGTACAGAGGGCCAGCTGGATGACTGAGCCACAGCCCCTGGGCTACCAGCCCTTTGTCCAGAGGGCCAGCTGGATGACTGAGCCACAGACCCTGGGCTACCAGCCCTTTGTCCAGAGGGCCAGCTGGATGACTGAGCCACAGCCCCTGGGCTACCAGCCCTTTGTCCAGAGGGCCAGCTGGATAACCGAGCCACAGCCCCTGGGCTACCAGCCCTTTGTCCAGAGGGCCAGCTGGATAACCGAGCCACAGCCCCTGGGCTACCAGCCCTTTGTCCAGAGGGCCAGCTGGATGACTGAGCCACAGACCCTGGGCTACCAGCCCTTTGGTAAAAGGTACCAGCCTTCTGTGAGAGACAGCTAGCTCAGGCCTTTCCTCAGCACAGAACCTTCTTCGTATTGCTTTGCACTTGAGTTCCTCCAGTAAAGATCAGAGGTAATAAGGGTCTAATTTACAATTATAAGTGATCTATACATACGAAAAGGCGGGAGACGCACAGATTGTGTCTTCCCTGCATTATTTTATGTAGATTGGAGGTAAAAATGGCCTAATCCACAATTATAAGTGATCTATACATTGGAAAAGGCAGGAGACGCACAGGTTGTGTCTTCCCTGCCATATATATATATATATATAGAGTCTGTTTTTATATCATGTATGTCTAACCCTTCATAGATGTATAGCGCCATGGAATTATTGGTGCTTTCAAATAAATAATAGTGGAGTCTGGTCTGCTGATGGCCATAGTCCCATCATACAGTAGTAATCCCAATGACGACTGATGGATCCAAGGGCTGTTAATAAAGCAGAAGTGACACAGCGCCCAGCCCCCGCACCCTCACACTGGTTGTCAGCTCGGAGTGGTCACTCATTACAGCTTGTGAGACGTTGTTTACCAAATTCCTTACCTACGTCTAAAATCTGGACACGAGTGAAAGAAAACACTGAGGAGTCAATCATTGATGATATTAACCTGGATAATCAGAGGACAAGTGCCTCCATCAGCAGGACCAAGCTCAGGGATTCCTACAGCTTGCAAAAGTATTCACCCCCTGTAAGAAGATTGAATCCCGCTAGCTCAGGGGGTTTGGTCCCCACTCATCAACAGAAACATGGAAATAGTTGAAAGCAAAAACCTATTCGACATGAAATGGTTGATTGCAAAATTATTCACACCCAATTTACGTCTGGAAGGGCCCTGTTTCCAGTCACTTCAAAGTCACCGAATATTCCTCAGAGTGCGGTCAAATGACCAATTATAAAATGGAAAGACTATAGCTGGCCGTACACATTAGATGCAGGGCTGTCTTTAATATTGATTGGACCCTGGGCGAGAATTTACTTGGGCCCCCTGGGTCCCGCCTTCCCACGCCCTAGCATGCAATCACGCCCTCCACCACCATATATAATATAGCGTTTACAGTTCTGAGACTCCAGCGGCTCAGGATCAGTGCTCTGGGCAGCGGGGCTCAGTTCAGGAAGGAGATAATCCCCCCAGTATACAATCCCACACAGCAGCCCCCCAGTATATCATCCCACACAGCAGCCCCCCCCCCAGTATATAATCTCCTACAGCAGCCCCCAGTATGTAATCCCACACAGCAGCCCCCCCAGTATATAATCCCACACAGCAGCCCCCCCCCCCAGTATATAATCCCACACAGCAGCCCCCCCATTATATAATCCCACACAGCAGCCCCCCCAGTATATAAACCCACACAGCAGCCCCCAGTATATAAACCCACACAGCAGCCCCCAGTATATAAACCCACACAGCAGCCCCTCCCCAGTATATAATCTCATACAGCAGCCCCCAGTATATAATCCCATACAGCAGCCCCCAGTATATAATCTCACACAGCAGCCCCCAGTATATAATCCCATACAGCCCCCCCCCCAAGTATATCATCCCACACAGCAGTCCCCCAGTATATCATCCCACACAGCAGCCCCCCCAGTATATAATCCAATACAGCAACCCCACAGTATATATTCTTATACAGCAGCCCCCCGTAAATAATCTCATACAGCAGCCCCTAGGATATAATCTCACACAGCAACCCCACAGTATATATTCTTATACAGCAGCCCCCCCCCCCCGTATATAATCTCATACAGCAGCCCCCTAGTATATAATCTCACACAGCAGCCCCCCCAGTATATAATCCCACACAGCAGCCCCCCCCAGTATATAATACAATACAGCCCCCCACTAGTATATGATCCCATACAGCAGCCCCCCAGTATATAATGTCACACAGCAGACCCCCCAGTATATAATCCCATACAGCAGCCCCCCAGTATATAATCCCATACAGCAGCCCCCAGTATATAATCTCACAGCAGCCCCCCAGTATATAATCTCACACAGCAGCCCCCCCCCCCAGTATATAATCTCACAGCATACAATCCTCAGCCTCTCTCCAGTAGTCACATCCACCTCTCCAGTGCTGACATACTCTCTGCCCTCTACAGACACTGCTGAGCAGCCATCCCTGATCTTCTTCCTCTGCAGATAGTCGGCCAGTGCCTGTACCCACGTGACCTACCCTTCTCCTGCAGGCTGCAGCAACACAGAGTCCTGGAAGAAGAAAAGGACCTTTGATTGCATCATAGCCATGTGACCAGGAATATTGCTATGTTACTGGTCACATGGTGATGATGTCATGGAAGGTCCTTTCTCCCACAGCTCGCTCTGAAGTGGCGGCACGCAGGAAGGCATGGCAGCGCCCTCCCTGTGCTGACAGCCTGATATCTGGGGTGGACGGCCACTCAATGTAATTGAAATTGTCTGCAGTGGTCAGCGGAGATCAAGAGGCACCTGCCTTGGGCCCCCCCAGGAACAACTTGTACCCGGGGCAGGTGCCACTTTTGCCCCGTGTTAAAGACGGCCCTGATTAGATGTATGGTGGCCGAACCCGCCAGGTTTGGTGGGACCATGTGGGATAATGCGCATGAGCGCCTCCTGAGGTCGGGGAGAGAACAGCAGGAGGAGCTGGATTTCAACCACTCAAACCTCATCTTCTTGGTAAGATAAGAGATGCACGCCAGGGGATTTTTTTCTCCCCTCTCCTTTTCAGAACACACGCATGCTTGGCCGAGCCATTGGCGGATCTGGGGGGAGGGGGGGGGAATGTAGGCAGCAGTGGCGGCGGCGGCAGGGCACAGGGAGATGAACGCTTCCACTGTGAAAGCACTCATCTCCATAGCCATCTGTATCGCCGTCCTCAGGACAGCGATACAGATGGCTGTGCTGCGGCAGGGGAGGGAGAGGCGTCTCCCTTCCCTGCTCCTCTGATAGGCTGCCGGCACAAGGCCTGCAGCCTATCAGAGGCCGGTTCAGGCGGCGTGATGACGTCATCTCGCCGCCTGAGCAGTACAGAGCGGGACACAGGCCGGAAGAGGCCTGCATCGCATCGCATGTAGGTAAGTATAAGTGTTTATTTTTTTATTATTTATTATTTGACAATTTTACTGGTACATGGAGGGGGGGTGGGGCAGACTGAGAGGATGGAGAGAGTGGCACTTATCCCTGGCACATGAGGAGGGGGGAGAGGAGACTGGCACATGATGGGGGGAGAGTGGCACTTATCACTGGCACATGAGGGGGGGGGGGAGAGAGGAGACTGCCACATTATGGGGGGGGGGATGGCACTTATAACTGGCACATGGAATGGGGGGTTGCAGAGAGGCTGGCACATGATGGGGGGGGAGAGTGGCACTTATCACTGGCACATGATGGGGGGGGAAAGGCACTTTTCACTAGCACATGATTGGGGGGCATCTATGGGGGCACCTACTGAGGCCATAAAGAAGGGGTATTTTATAAGGGGGCTCTGTGTGGTACTAGTATTATCAGGGGTATAATCTGTTTCTGCAGTATAATATTGGGGACCACAGCGGCACAGTATTGGGGGTAGTAGGATGATTTGTCCAGAAGATAGTAGGATGATGGAAAAGTAGTAAACTGAGTTTTTTTTTGTTGTCAAACTGCAGAGAAGAAAACTGTTGGTCTGGTCTGAAAGGAGAAGATGAGGACAGAGAACATCTACCTCACAGGAGAAGTCACTGGATGTAAGAGGTAAGTGGGGTTATATTTCTGTAGTGATCGGAGCAGGGGCGCATCGATTGCCGGAAATGCCCCTCCCGAGACCAGGCTCTGGAGCCACCACTGGGCCGAGCTGGTAGTAACGGGAGGTTTAGATGCCTGCAGTTACCACATGTTTATGGCCATAGCTAAAAGGGAATAAAGCAAGGCGGCCTCAGAAAAAAGAAGGACAGGCACCATGAGGGAAGCCATCAAGAAGCCTATGACAACTCTGAACCAGTTACAGGGTGGGATGGAAGAGGTTGTCGCCCACGTGGCCAGAATCCAGATCTTGGTCCAACTGGTGACTGGACTCAACGTGATGGACCCTGAACAATTCTGTAAAGAACGCTGAGGAGACATCGTAGTGTCCTCATGATCAAAACCAAAAGAGACGGGCTCACCCAGGTCGTAACGCCCACAAACTGGAAAGGGTGAATACTAAAGCTGATTCTTTTTGGTCTGATCAGAGAAAAACATTTAAAAGGGTTATCCTATGACTAATGTAAAAAATGAATATCAGACATCATACAGTATATGACGACCTCTAACAAAGCTAGGACCAGCCCTGGACCTCACATGGATCCAGAGATCTCCACACTCATTGCTAGATTTATACCAAGCTGACAGCTCAGGGGGCGTGTCTTTTCTGCTGCAGCTCAGGGGGCGTGCCCATGCTCTCCCTATCACAGCTCAGGGGGCGTGCCCATGCTCTCCCTATCACAGCTCAGGAGGCAGTTGAATAAAACTGAGCATGTGCGGCCATGAGCAGGACAAAGAAATAAGAAAAACAACAAACAGCAGGTGGCGCTATACAGATGCATTTTATTGAATAACTCACTGGCTATGCAACATTTTTAATTAAATGTTGTTATTACAAAAGTATTCAGAACCCGGTGCTGGAGGGCAGGAGAGTGCACAGAGTGATGAGAAACATCTTTTTTTCTACTTAAATGTAACTTTTTAAATTTTTTAACTTTTTGTCATTTAATTTGCAGGACCCTAGAGGGAGCAGGAAAGACACGATCTGTGTGTCTCCTGCCTTTCCCTATGTATAGATCATTGTAATTGGGAACTTTACTACATGAATAGAGATGTTAAAATCCACCAAGATGGTGGTGCGGATATCAGCTGAGAGGAAGAATAGAAGGCAGGTACTGAAGTGGTCAAGAAGGGCAGTAGCAGGGTCGGGCGGACTGTAGTCAACTTGCTACTTGGGGACTAGAGCGAGATTAGATGGGGGAAGAGTGAACTTCAAAAGAAGGAAGGTTGAAAGAGCAGTTTCCGGAAAGCAGACGGTCAACACCAGCATTGTATATAATTATATATGTACAGCTGGTATAAGTTATACATCTTCTTGTATATAGTGATATGGAGCATGCTGGTATAACCTGGGTATCTCCTGTATATAATTATATATGTAAAGCTGGTATAAGTTATATATCTTCTTGTATATAGTGATATGGAGCATGCTGGTATAACCTGGGTATCTCCTGTATATAATTATATATGTACAGCTGGTATAAGTTATATATCTTCTTGTATATAGTGATATGGAGCATGCTGGTATAACCTGGGCATCTCCTGTATATAATTATATATGTACAGCTGGTATAACCTGGGTATCTCCTGTATATAATTATATATGTACAGCTGGTATAACCTGGGTATCTCCTGTATATAATTATATATGTACAGCTGGTATAAGTTATACATCTTCTTCTATACAGTGATATGGAGCATGCTGGTATAACCTGGGCATCTCCTGTATATAATTATATATGTACAGCTGGTATAACCTGGGTATCTTCTGTATATAATTATATATGTACAGCCGGTATAAGTTATACATCTCATTGTATTTAGTGATATGGAGCATGCTGGTATAACCTGGGCATCTCCTGTATATAATTATATATATATGTACAGCTGGTATAACCTGGGTATCTCCTGTATATAATTATATATGTACAGCTGGTATAACCTGGGTATCTCCTGTATATAATTATATATGTACAGCTGGTATAAGTTATACATCTTCTTGTATTTAGAGATATGGACCATGCTGGTATAACCTGGGTGTAGCGGACTGGACCCTGTACCAGAGTCTGCCCCAGTTTCCTGGAAGGGACTGCTTGCTCGCCTCCTGCCCTGCGACTATGGCCCCATGTATGCTTGTCCTGTTTGAGCGGTGATACCCCAGATAGCTCTGCTATGGAGCCCATTCGTATAATGAAAGACTATGGGAAAGACTTTAGCTCCATGGCAATTGAACTGGATATGTGTGGTCTGAGCGCCATTCAATAATGTGCGCTCAGACCTAAGCTATCTGGGGATATGTTGCATGTATATGTTTTATGTAGTAATTGTAACATTGTGTAATTTTATGTCCTTTTGCAACCATGTGCTCAATGGAGTCTGCCTCTATCCTTGGATATATTGAGCGCTCAGATCCAAGCCATCTGGGGATATGTTAAATGTCTGTGTACTGTAAAGGGTGGGACATTGTGTATTGAATAGTGATGTCTGTCCTATTGTCCCCACGTGTGTATTGGCGATTTCCCTTTGTCCTGAGAGATAATTGAATGACTCCTCAATTGTCTCCAGGACAGAAGACATTGTGTATTCTCCTGCCTGTGGTGATTGCATTACCCATGTAGGGTGATTGTATCACAGGCAGAGGGGAGGGATATGCTGGGGGTGTCTGTATTGTCCCAATGTGTGTGATTGGCTGCTGTATCCCGTGTCGCAGTCTTCCTTCTGGTCCCCTAGGGGAGTGTCCACCAGGTGGGAGACCTGCATAAATACCCGGCAGGTAGCCCTCAATAAAGTGAGAGTTCCTGTTTAACCCTCAAAGTGAAGTGTCGTCTCATTATTGGGGGAGGATTTATTGCATGCTGTTCCAGTCTGACTGCTAGGAGTGCAAACCTATTCGTATGGTTCCTATTCAACTGTCTACAGCATTCAGAGGCTTGAGAGGATTCGTATGCTTCTCAGGTTCGGTGGTTGTGGTGTCTGCTAGAGTGCTTGGAGTCCTCAGGAAACGCTAGGAGCATCCTTCAACGGAGGTACCCAGTCGGGGTGCCAGACGATCCGTTACATTGGTGGCAATCGGTGGGATGGCGTCCTAATGCGAGGTAAAGCAGCTCGTTCGTGGAATTACAAATTGAGGGCAACGCTATTACTCATACCCAACTTCAGGAGAACAAGCATGGCACCCAGCTACACGCAGGAGGAATTTGACAAGAGTGCTGAGATCACGGCTGATTTTCTTCGGACCCAACCCCTCGGAGAAATCTGTGCAGTTTGTGAGGAGGTTAACAGCAGAGTACCTGCAGTTCATGGCAGATGGTATCGTCCGCCCTCCCCAGCGGCAGTGTGAAGTCCAGGGGGCCGAAGGTGTCGACCTTCCTCCCCAGCGGCCGTGTGAGTTACAGAGGGCCGAAGGTGTCGTCCTTCCCCCCCAGCGGCCGTGTGAGTTACAGAGGGCCGAAGGTGTCGTCCTTCCCCCAGCGGCAGTGTGAGTTACAGAGGGCCGAAGGTGTCGTCCTTCCCCCAGCGGCAGTGTGAGTTACAGAGGGCCGAAGGTGTCGTCCTTCCCCCAGCGGCAGTGTGAGTTACAGAGGGCCGAAGGTGTCGTCCTTCCTCCCCAGCGGCCGTGTGTAACCCCGGGAGCTGAAGGTGCCGTCCCTTCTCCCCAGCCGCCGTGTGTACCCCGGGAGCTGAAGGTGCCGTCCCTTCTCCCCAGCCGCAGTGTGTACCCCGGGAGCTGAAGGTGTCGTCCTTCCTCCCCAGCCGCAGTGTGTACCCCCGGGAGCTGAAGGTGTCGTCCTTCCTCCCCAGCCGCAGTGTGTACCCCGGGAGCTGAAGGTGTCGTCCTTCCTCCCCAGCCGCAGTGTGTACCCCGGGAGCTGAAGGTGTCGTCCTTTCTCCCCAGCGGCAGTGTGTACCCCAGGGAGCTGAAGGTGCTGTCCTTCCTCCCCAGCGGCAGTGTGTACCCCGGGAGCTGAATGTGCCGTCCCTTCTGCCCAGCAGCAGTCTACTGTTCAGGGAGAGGAGCTGGTTACCCCTCTCCCCAGCAGAAGCATAACCCACCAAGGGAGACCCTAAGCCCCTCACCAGCGCAGATGGGACCGCGGTCTCTGCGCCCAAGCTACAGGGAGTACGGAGGGTCAGCCCTGCTCCCCAGCGGCAGAATCTTTTACCAGGAGGGGAGAGTCTTGTCCCTCCTCCCCAGCAGCAGCCTAGCCCACCAAGGGGAGACAGTAAACCCCACAACAGTGCAGATGGGACCATAATCTCTGCACCTGCACCACTGGAGATATGGACAGTCTGTCCTGGTCCCCAACAACAGGACAAGGTATTGGAAGAGAAGGCGGTTTGTTTTCCCGTAATACAAGAGAGGACGTCGCAGGGAGAGGAGCCTGTTACCCCTTCTCCCCAGCAACCGCTTTATCCAACCAGGAGAGAGGACACCCTGGTTACTTTTTCCCCAGACTATGGATTTCCCACTGGATACATGTGTCAGGAGAACACCAGGACAGCTACACCGGGTAAGAAAGGCCGACCGACTATCAGAGCCCCAGACCGATTGGAGGTCTGGAGTCTGGATAGTCTCTTTGGTAAAGGGAGAAATGTAGCGGACTGGACCCTGTACCAGAGTCTGCCCCAGTTTCCTGGAAGGGACTGCTTGCTCGCCTCCTGCCCTGCGACTATGGCCCCATGTATGCTTGTCCTGTTTGAGCGGTGATACCCCAGATAGCTCTGCTATGGAGCCCATTCGTATAATGAAAGACTATGGGAAAGACTTTAGCTCCATGGCAATTGAACTGGATATGTGTGGTCTGAGCGCCATTCAATAATGTGCGCTCAGACCTAAGCTATCTGGGGATATGTTGCATGTATATGTTTTATGTAGTAATTGTAACATTGTGTAATTTTATGTCCTTTTGCAACCATGTGCTCAATGGAGTCTGCCTCTATCCTTGGATATATTGAGCGCTCAGATCCAAGCCATCTGGGGATATGTTACATGTCTGTGTACTGTAAAGGGTGGGACATTGTGTATTGAATAGTGATGTCTGTCCTATTGTCCCCACGTGTGTATTGGCGATTTCCCTTTGTCCTGAGAGATAATTGAATGACTCCTCAATTGTCTCCAGGACAGAAGACATTGTGTATTCTCCGGCCTGTGATAATTACATTAACCTGTGTGGGGTAATTGTATCACAGGCAGAGGGAAGGGATATGCTGGGGGTGTCTGTATTGTCCCAATGTGTGTGATTGGCTGCTGTATCCCGTGTCGCAGTCTTCCTTCTGGTCCCCTAGGGGAGTGTCCACCAGGTGGGAGACCTGCATAAATACCCGGCAGGTAGCCCTCAATAAAGTGAGAGTTCCTGTTTAACCCTCAAAGTGAAGTGTCGTCTCATTATTGGGGGAGGATTTATTGCATGCTGTTCCAGTCTGACTGCTAGGAGTGCAAACCTATTCGTATGGTTCCTATTCAACTGTCTACAGCATTCAGAGGCTTGAGAGGATTCGTATGCTTCTCAGGTTCGGTGGTTGTGGTGTCTGCTAGAGTGCTTGGAGTCCTCAGGAAACGCTAGGAGCATCCTTCAACGGAGGTACCCAGTCGGGGTGCCAGGCGATCCGTTACACTGGGTACCTCCTGTATATAATTATATATGTACAGCTGGTATAACCTGGGCATCTCCTGTATATAATTATATATGTACAGCTGGTATAAGTTATACATCTTCTTGTATATAGTGATATGGACCATGCTGGTATAACCTGGGTATCTCCTGTATATTATTATATATGTACAGCTGATATAAGTTATACATCTTCTTGTATATAGTGATGGAGCATGCTGGTATAACCTGGGTATCTCTAGTATATAATTATATATGTACAGCTGGTATAAGTTATACATCTTCCTGTATATAGTGATGGAGCATGCTGGTATAACCTGGGTATCTCTAGTATATAATTATATATGTACAGCTGGTATAACCTGGGCATCTCCTGTATATAATTATATATGTACAGCTGGTATAAGTTATACATCTTCCTGTATATAGGGATATGGAGCATGCTGGTATAACCTGGGTATCTCCTGTATATAATTATATATGTACAGCTGGTATAAGTTATACATCTTCTTGTATATAGTGATATGGACCATGCTGGTATAACCTGGGTATCTGCTGTATATAATTACATATGTACAGCTGGAAGAAGTTATACATCTTCTTGTATATAGTGATATGGAGCATGCTGGTATAACCTGGGTACCTCCTGTATATAATTACATATGTACAGCTGGAAGAAGTTATACATCGTCCTGTATATAGTGATATGGAGCATGCTGGTATAACCTGGGCATCTCCTGTATATAATTATATATGTACAGCTGGTATAAGTTATACATCTTCCTGTATATAGTGATATGGAGCATGCTGGTATAACCTGGGTATCTCCTGTATATAATTATATATATACAGCTGGTATAAGTTATACATCTTCTTGTATATAGTGATATGGACCATGCTGGTATAACCTGGGCATCTCCTGTATATAATTATATATGTACAGCTGGTATAAGTTATACATCTTCTTGTATATAGTGATATGGACCATGCTGGTATAACCTGGGCATCTCCTGTATATTATTATATATGTACAGCTGGTATAAGTTATACATCTTCTTGTATATAGTGATGGAGCATGCTGGTATAACCTGGGTATCTCTAGTATATAATTATATATGTACAGCTGGTATAACCTGGGCATCTCCTGTATATAATTATATATGTACAGCTGGTATAACCTGGGTATCTCCTGTATATAATTATATATGTACAGCTGGTATAAGTTATACATCTTCTTGTATATAGTGATATGGTGCATGCTGGTATAACCTGGGTATCTCCTGTATATAATTATATATGTACAGCTGGTATAACCTGGGCATCTCCTGTATATAATTATATATGTACAGCTGGTATAAGTTATACATCTTCTTGTATATAGTGATATGGAGCATGCTGGTATAACCTGGGTATCTCCTGTATATAATTATATATGTACAGCTGGTATAACCTGGGTATCTCCTGTATATAATTATATATGTACAGCTGGTATAACCTGGGTATCTCCTGTATATAATTATATATGTACAGCTGGTATAAGTTATACATCTTCTTGTATATAGTGATATGGAGCATGCTGGTATAACCTGGTATCTCCTGTATATAATTATATATGTACAGCTGGTATAAGTTATACATCTTCTTGTATATAGTGATATGGAGCATGCTGGTATAACCTGGGTATCTCCTGTATATAATTATATATGTACAGCTGGTATAACCTGGGCATCTCCTGTATATAATTATATATGTACAGCTGGTATAAGTTATACATCTTCCTGTATATAGTGATATGGGCCATGCTGGTATAACCTGGGTATCTCCTGTATATAATTATATATGTACAGCTGGTATAACCTGGGTATCTCCTGTATATAATTATATATGTACAGCTGGTATAACCTGGGCATCTCCTGTATATAATTATACATGTACAGCTGGTATAACCTGGGTATCTCCTGTATATAATTATATATGTACAGCTGGTATAAGTTATACATCTTCCTGTATATAGTGATATGGACCATGCTGGTATAACCTGGGTATCTCCTGTATATAATTATATATGTACAGCTGGTATAAGTTATACATCTTCTTGTATATAGTGATATGGAGCATGCTGGTATAACCTGGGTATCTCCTGTATATAATTATATATGTAAAGCTGGTATAAGTTATATATCTTCTTGTATATAGTGATATGGACCATGCTGGTATAACCTGGGCATCTCCTGTATATAATTATATATATGTACAGCTGGTATAACCTGGGTATCTCCTGTATATAATTATATATGTACAGCTGGTATAAGTTATACATCTTCTTGTATATAGTGATATGCTGGTATAACCTGGGTATCTCCAGTATATAATTATATATATGTACAGCTGGTATAACCTGGGCATCTCCTGTATATAATTATATATGTACAGCTGGTATAACCTGGGGATCTCCTGTATATAATTATATATGTACAGCTGGTATAACCTGGGCATCTCCTGTATATAATTATATATGTACAGCTGGTATAAGTTATACATCTTCCTGTATATAGTGATATGGACCATGCTGGTATAACCTGGGTATCTCCTGTATATGTTATATATGTACAGCTGGTATAACCTGGGCATCTCCTGTATATGTTATATATGTACAGCTGGTATAACCTGGGCATCTCCTGTATATAATTATATATATACAGCTGGTATAACCTGGGCATCTCCTGTATATAATTATATATGTACAGCTGGTATAACCTGGGCATCTCCTGTATATAATTATATATGTACAGCTGGTATAACCTGGGCATCTCCTGTATATAATTATACATGTACAGCTGGTATAACCTGGGTATCTCCTGTATATAATTATATATGTACAGCTGGTATAAGTTATACATCTTCCTGTATATAGTGATATGGACCATGCTGGTATAACCTGGGTATCTCCTGTATATAATTATATATGTACAGCTGGTATAAGTTATACATCTTCTTGTATATAGTGATATGGAGCATGCTGGTATAACCTGGGTATCTCCTGTATATAATTATATATGTAAAGCTGGTATAAGTTATATATCTTCTTGTATATAGTGATATGGACCATGCTGGTATAACCTGGGCATCTCCTGTATATAATTATATATATGTACAGCTGGTATAACCTGGGTATCTCCTGTATATAATTATATATGTACAGCTGGTATAAGTTATACATCTTCTTGTATATAGTGATATGCTGGTATAACCTGGGTATCTCCAGTATATAATTATATATATGTACAGCTGGTATAACCTGGGCATCTCCTGTATATAATTATATATGTACAGCTGGTATAACCTGGGGATCTCCTGTATATAATTATATATGTACAGCTGGTATAACCTGGGCATCTCCTGTATATAATTATATATGTACAGCTGGTATAAGTTATACATCTTCCTGTATATAGTGATATGGACCATGCTGGTATAACCTGGGTATCTCCTGTATATAATTATATATGTACAGCTGGTATAACCTGGGCATCTCCTGTATATATTATATATGTACAGCTGGTATAACCTGGGCATCTCCTGTATATAATTATATATGTACAGCATGGTATAACCTGGTATAACCTGGGCATCTCCTGTATATAAGTTATATATGTACAGCTGGTATAACCTGGGCATCTCCTGTATATAATTATATATGTACAGCTGGTATAACCTGGGCATCTCTTGTATATAATTATATATGTACAGCTGGTATAAGTTATACATCTTCTTGTATATAGTGATATGGAGCATGCTGGTATAACCTGGGCATCTCCTGTATATAATTATATATGTACAGCTGGTATAAGTTATACATCTTCTTGTATATAGTGATATGGAGCATGCTGCTATAACCTGGGCATCTCCTGTATATAATTATATATGTACAGCTGGTATAACCTGGGTATCTCCTGTATATGTTATATATGTACAGCTGGTATAACCTGGGCATCTCCTGTATATGTTATATATGTACAGCTGGTATAACCTGGGCATCTCCTGTATATGTTATATATGTACAGCTGGTATAACCTGGGCATCTCCTGTATATAATTATATATGTACTGGTGGTATAACCTGGGCATCTCCTGTATATAATTATATATGTACAGCTTGTATAACCTGGGCATCTCCTGTATATAATTATATATGTACAGCTGGTATAACCTGGGCATCTCCTGTATATAATTATATATGTACAGCTGGTATAACCTGGGCATCTCCTGTATATAATTATATATGTACAGCTGGTATAACCTGGATATCTCCTGTATATAATTATATATGTACAGCTGGTATAACCTGGGTATCTCCTGTATATGTTATATATGTACAGCTGGTATAAGTTATACATCTTCCTGTATATAGTGATATGGAGCATGCTGGTATAACCTGGGTATCTCCTGTATATAATTATATATGTACAGCTGGTATAAGTTATACATCTTCTTGTATATAGTGATATGGAGCATGCTGGTATAACCTGGGTATCTCTTGTATATAATTCTATATGTACAGCTGGTATAACCTGGGTATCTCCTGTATATGTTATATATGTACAGCTGGTATAACCTGGGTATATTCTGTATATAATTATATATGTACAGCTGGTATAACCTGGGTATCTCCTGTATATAATTAACCTGGGTATCTCCTGTATATAATTATATATGTACAGCTGGTATAAGTTATACATCTTCTGTATATAGTGACATGGAGCATGCTGGTATAACCTGGGCATCTCCTGTATATAATTATATATGTACAGCTGATATAAGTTATGTATCTTCTGTATATAGTGATATGGAGCATGCTGGTATAACCTGGGTATCTCCTGTATATAATTATATATGTACAGCTGGTATAACCTGGGCATCTCCTGTATATAATTATATATGTACAGCTGGTATAAGTTATACATCTTCTTGTATATAGTGATATGGAGCATGCTGGTATAACCTGGGTATATTCTGTATATAATTATATATGTACAGCTGGTATAACCTGGGTATCTCCTGTATATAATTATATATGTACAGCTGGTATAACCTGGGCATCTCCTGTATATAATTATATATGTACAGCTGGTATAAGTTATACATCTTCTTGTATATAGTGATATGGAGCATGCTGGTATAACCTGGGTATCTCCTGTATATAATTATATAAGTACAGCTGGTATAAGTTATACATCTTCTTGTATATAGTGATATGGAGCATGCTGGTATAACCTGGGCATCTCCTGTATATAATTATATATGTACAGCTGGTATAAGTTATACATTGTCTTGTATATAGTGATATGGAGCATGCTGGTATAACCTGGGTCTCTCCTATATAATTATATTTGTGGTTGGGGCTAAACATGAAGGAATGACCCCTACCTACTGGATACCTAAAAGTGGTTAGAATTATGCCAGAACCGCAACGCTGAAGGGACGCCTGAAAGTGGCCAAAAAGGACACAAACTCGATCAAAGAGCTTTATTACAACCTCCAATTGCGATTTCGCTGCCAACGAGCGAGCTGCAGCCAGGGTAATGGGATCGGAAGTAGTGAAGCGTACCGAGGAATTGTGGCACCGTAGACGTCCGCTTCGGGAAACTTGTGAAAGAGAATTAGCTCGGGACAGGGCATCGGCTGCTATATTTTGGATTCGGGGACATGAACGTGTGTAATGAATTTGGTGTAGTAACGGGCGAAGCACCTGACGCCTAACAAAAGATATCAGTAGGACCAAGCCGTTAATGAAATCTCCATGACCGCAACATTGACATAAACATACATCATGTAACCAGCCTATTCCCGACCCCCTGCATGCACAGCCGCCATTATAGGATACAGTTCAACCAACGCTGAAATCTGTGGAACCCGGGATCAACCAACCTCACTCGTCCACCCATCAGCTAGCCAGTGGGGGCCAAAAAAAGGGGGCAGCAAAACCTGAGCTCGACGTGACCTCAGGAAACTAGGAGACTTACTGTATACCGCTGGAATAAAAGAGAAATACTGTACCAATGCCTGATAACGTGGTCCCACATGGAAAGTCAGCAATCGCCTGAACATCAAGGCGTAAATAAACACTTGATCCTGGAGAGATAAACGCAAGAAACCCTTTAATCTTTACCAATGCCACTAACGTGGTATCATGGCGAACCGATGAAATAACAAGTCGAATACGTATGCGTAAAAACGTGCGTCAAGCGTAACCCTATTCAGAATCTGGGGCCGAATCCGCAGTGCGGACCAACATCCTAACAGTGTGTATATATATATATATATATATATATATATATATATATATATATACACACACACAAACATATACATATAAACTAAATACACACATATATATATATTTTTTTTTTCCCGTAAACTAACACTGGAGCCTGAACTCACACTCAGCCCCGCACTTCCAGCTGTGGCCACATAGAGGGCGCCAGAGCCACAACTATGCGTGTCTGTGGAACCCAGCCAGCAGATCAGAGCGAGGGGCAGAGGTAAGTGCATGCCTGAATAGTGCGGGAAGAGAGACTGACTAATACAGACCCCGTGCATGCTATGCACCCCACCTCACTAGTAGCTCTGCGTGAGGAAAACACATGACAGCCGGCTGCAGAGAAGAGCTGAATACATGGTCGAGTGACCCCTGTAAGCGACTCCTGTGACGTGCTTTCCACATAGTGTAATCTCACACTAAAGCCATATTAAGAAGCCTGACATACCCTGACTAGAACACTAGACGTCCCTTCCCCATAATAAATGTATGTTTTTTTCTTTTTCTCAGACATTTCATTTATTTTATATCACCCTTTTTTTTTTTTTTTTTTTTTTTTTTTACACACACCCTTCCTGAACCTCACTACACCCCCTTGCTGAGTGAATTCACCTGTGCACCCCCTGGATAGAAACAACATGCTGAAGCCTAATTTGTCCGCCCCTCCCCCCCTGCCTGTCTAACAGCACAGCGGCCTGTGCAATGCTTTATCGAGCGGGCACACGCTGTGCCCTGCACCCTACGTGTCATGCCGCGTGGGGTGAAGAGCGTGTCTCCCTGGCAGACCGCTCCGGTGCGGTGCTGCTCCCCCTTACCCAGGGAGCCAACACACCGCCGGCCGGACTTAAAGCATCGATGCTGCTGGATGAGGCAGCTACTTATCTGGACCGTAGAAAGTCGGGGCCTGGAACTGCCGTGTAGCGCTGCACCCTTGTTACTCCCTGAGGACGGTATGTAGAGCTCCCACACCATACACTGGAGACGACGTTCACTGTGGGAGGAAACGCGCGGCCAGATATAGTCATCATCTCCCCTCCCACAAACACAGGCCAATGAATCGGCCTTAACACATGTACAGCTGGTATAAGTTATACATCTTCTTGTATATAGTGATATGGAGCATGCTGGTATAACCTGGGTATCTCCTGTATATAATTATATATGTACAGCTGGTATAAGTTATACATCTTCTTGTATATTGTGATATGGAGCATGCTGGTATAACCTGGGTATCTCCTGTATATAATTATATATGTACAGCTGGTATAACCTGGGCATCTCCTGTATATAATTATATATGTACAGCTGGTATAAGTTATACATCTTCTGTATATAGTGATATGGAGCATGCTGGTATAACCTGGGTATCTCCTGTATATAATTATATATGTACAGCTGGTATAAGTTATACATCTTCTTGTATATAGTGATATGGACCATGCTGGTATAACCTGGGTATCTCCTGTATATAATTATATATGTACAGCTGGTATAAGTTATACATCTTCTTGTATATAGTGATATGGACCATGCTGGTATAACCTGGGTATCTCCTGTATATAATTATATATATTATAGCACTGTGATGGGGGGGATCTGTAGATAGCACTGTGATGGGGGGGGATCTGTGGATAGCACTGTGATGGGGGGGATCTGTGGATAGCACTGTGTAACGGATCGCCTGGCACCCCGACTGGGAACCTCCGTTAAAGGATGCTCCTAGCGTTTCCTGAGGACTCCAAGCACTCTAGCAGACACCTCAATCACCGAACCTGAGAAGCATATGAATCCTCTCAAGCCTCTGAATGCTGTAGACAGTTGAATAGGAACCATACGAATAGGTTTGCACTCCTAGCAGTCAAACTGGAACAGCATGCAATAAATCCTCCCCCAATAATGAGACGACACTTCACTTTGAGGGTTAAACAGGAACTCTCTTTATTGAGGGCTACCTGCCCGGTATTTATCCAGGTCTCCCACCTGGTGGACACTCCCCTAGGGGACCATAAGGAAGACTGCGACACAGGTGATACAGCAGCCAATCACACACAATGGGACAATACAGACACCCCCAGCATATTCCTCCCCTCTGCCTGTGATACAATTACCCTACACGGGTTAATGTAATCATCACAGGCCGGAGAATACACAATGTCTTCTGTCCTGGAGACAACCGAGGAGTCATTCAATTATCTCTCAGGACAAAGGGAAATTGCCAATACACACGTGGGGACAATAGGACAGACATCACTATTCAATATACAATGTCCCACCCTTTACAGTACACACAGACATTTAACTAGGGATGTCCCGATACCAGTATCGGTATCGGGACCGATACCGGCATTTTCACGAGTACTTGTACTCGTGAAAATGCCGCCGATACCGCTGCCGATACCGGAAGTTCCGGTCCGGCAGCTTTAACCTAACCTGCCCAGTCCCCCTCAGGTCAGGCGCTCAGTCCCTCCATGCTCTTCCAGCCCCGCCTGCCTTCTTCATTCATAAAAGTGGGCGGAGCGAGCAGGCGGGACATGAGGCGCATGGAGGAACTGAGAGCTCAAGCTGCCCGATTCCTCCAAGCACCTCACGTCCCTCCTGCGTGCTCCGCCCACTTTATGAATGTAGAAGGCGCGCTGGGCAGGAGGAGCATGGAGAGACTGAGCGCCTGACCGGAGGGAGACCGCATCAAAAGTTAGTCATTCCGGCCACTTGTGTATGGGGAATCTCTGGATGACACTGTGGGGGATCTCTGGATGACACTAATGGGGGATCTGTGGATGACACGTATATAGCATAATATGCTATATATGTGTTATCCACATAGCCCCCTGACAGTGTCATCCAGAGATCCCCACAGTGTCATCCAGAGATCCCCACAGTGTCATCCAGAGATCCCCACAGTGTCATCCAGAGATCCCCCACAGTGTCATCCAGAGATCCCCACAGTGTCATCCAGAGATCCCCACAGTGTCATCCAGAGATCCCCACAGTGTCATCCAGAGATCCCCCACAGTGTCATCCAGAGATCCCCCATAGTGTCATCCAGAGATCCCCCATAGTGTCATCCAGAGATCCCCCATTAGTGTCATCCAGAGATCCCCCATTAGTGTCATCCAGAGATCCCCCATTAGTGTCATCCAGAGATCCCTCCATTAGTGTCATCCAGAGATCCCCCATTAGTGTCATCCACAGATCCCCCATAACAGCGTCACCCACAGATTCCCCCATAACAGCGTCACCCACAGATCCCCCATAACAGCGTCACCCACAGATCCCCCATAACAGCGTCACCCACAGATCCCCCATAACAGCGTCACCCACAGATCCCCCATAACAGCGTCACCCACAGATCCCCCATAACAGCGTCACCCACAGATCCCCCATAACAGCGTCACCCACAGATCCCCCATAACAGCGTCACCCACAGATCCCCCATAACAGCGTCACCCACAGATCCCCCATAACAGCGTCACCCACAGATCCCCCATAACAGCGTCACCCACAGATCCCCCATAACAGCGTCACCCACAGATCCCCCCATAACAGCGTCATCCACAGATCCCCCCATAACAGCGTCACCCTCAGATCCCCCCATAACAGCGTCACCCACAGATCCACCGATAACAGCGTCACCCACAGATCCCCCTGGATGCACATTGGTTGGAAAACACCATTATATTCCCATTTATCAATTTATTAACACTTGTACAAAGGAAAAGAAAAGCCGTTGTCCATAGCAACCAAATTCCAGCTTTAATTTTTTTCATTGCTATCGGCAACTGCGCCGCTATTTATACGAGGTATCGGTAATTGGTATCGGCGAGTACTTAAATAAAAGTATCGGTACTCGTACTCGGTCTTAAAAAAATGGTATCGGGACATCCCTACATTTAACATATCCCCAGATGGCTTGGATATGAACGCTTGGATCTGAACGCATGGGGTTTAAGTTTAGCGTGGGCTGATGAGAGGGGCCATAATCCTGGGGCAAGAGGCTGGCAATCTGTCCCCTCCAAAACCTAGTGGCGAGGTTGGTTTCGCCACACATCTCCCCTTTTCCTAACAGACTAACAGGGTATCTGACCTTCTGCCGGTCAGTGCCCTTGTTAGCCCAGCAGCCCACCCACAAAACAGAAACAGCAGTACAGCCCACCCACAATAAATGGTTACTGCACCTGAGGAAGGGATAAACCTGTCCATGTCCATGTGCCTCACTACGGCTGTGTGGGGGACTGGTAGACTGCCTGAGTGGGTTGCTGAGTGGGCAGAGACCAGCGGTACTCTGCCCTGGTGCCAGCGCTACCACGGAAGTAGCCTGGTTGGAGCCTGGTTGTTGGAGGGGGAGACCGACTGTCTCCCCTTTAGATACACAGCTCTGCTGTTGTAGGGAGAGACCGACTGCTCCCCTTTAGATAGACCACCATGCTGCTGTGGGGGGAGACTGACTGTCTCCCCTTTGGCTAAATGGCCCTGTTGCTGGGGGACAGGACCGACTGTCCCTACCCCCTGTGCTGTGAGTGCAGAGACCACGGTCCCATCTGCACTGTTGAGGGGCTTACTGTCTCCCCCTGGTGCGTTAAACTGCGGCTGGGGGATGGAGACTGGGCTCCCAATTCCCTGTAAATCACACGGCTGATGGGGAATGGAGACGATGCTCTTCTCTCCCTGCAAAACATACTGCCGCTGGGGAGCAGGACCGACTGTCCCTACTCCCAGAAAATCCGCCTGCCGCTGGGGATCTGGGCCGACTACCCAGCATCCCTGTAGGGCCGGTGGAGAGCTCTCGGTCCCATCTCCACTGTTGTGGGCTTACGGTCTCCCCTGGTATGTTAAGCTGCCGCTGGGGAGAGCGGGTAACAAGCTTCTCTCCCCGACATTCTTCCAGCCGCTGGGGAGGGAGACCGTCTGTCTCCGCTCCCAACACAGTGTCCTGCTGCTGGGGAAAGAAGACTGGGCTCTCTATTCCCTGCCGGACACTCTGCCGATGGGGAGGGAGGACAAGGCTCTCCTCTCCCAGTAAGTTACTCTGCTGCTGGGGGCCAGGACCGACTGTCTCTGCCCCCTGTAACTTAGCCTGCCGCTGGGGAATGGAGACTGGGCTCTCTATTCCCTGCTGGACACTCTGCCGATGGGAAATGGAGACTGGGCTCCCAATTCCCTGCACTTGACTCTGCCGCTGGGGGACAGGACCGACTGTCTCTGCCCTCTGTAACTTAGCCTGCCGCTGGGGAGAGGGGGTAACAAGCTCCTCTCCCATACATACTTCCAGCCGCTGGGGAGGGAGACCGACTGTCTCCGCTCCCAATACAGTGTCCTGCTGCTGGGGAAAGGAGACTGGGCTCTCTATTACCTGCTGGACACTCTGCCGATGGGAAATGGAGACTGGGTTCCCAAGTCCCTGCACTTGACTCTGCCGCTGGGGAGGAAGGACGGCACCTTCAGCTCTCTGGAACGCACTCAGCCGCTGGGGAGGGCGGACGATACCATCTGCCATGAACTGCAGGTACTCTGCTGTTAACCTCCTCACGAACTGCACAGATTTCTCCGGGGGGTTGGGTCCGAAGAAAATCAGCCGTGATCTCAGCTCTCTGTCAAATTCCTCCTGCGTGTAGCTGGGTGCCATGCTTGTTCTCCTGAAGTTCTTTCTTTTGTAGATAGGGGTGCTGTACGGGTACTGGCGTTGCCCTCACTTTGTAATCCAAGGAATGGTGTTACCCTGTAGATGTCCTTCTGGGCTGTGGAAATGATCCCGCCGCTTGCCACCAATGTAACGGATCGCCTGGCACCCTAAATGGGTACCTCCGTTAAAGGATGCTCCTAGCGTTTCCTGAGGACTCCAAGCACTCTAGCAGACACCTCAATCACCGAACCTGAGAAGCATATGAATCCTCTCAAGCCTCTGAATGCTGTAGACAGTTGAATAGGAACCATACGAATAGGTTTGCACTCCTAGCAGTCAAACTGGAACAGCATGCAATAAATCCTCCCCCAATAATGAGACGACACTTCACTTTGAGGGTTAAACAGGAACTCTTTTTATACTCTCTTAGGGCTACCTGCCCGGTATTTATCCAGGTCTCCCACCTGGTGGACACTCCCCTAGGGGACCAGAAGGAAGACTGCGACACAGGGGATACAGCAGCCAATCGCACACAATGGGACAATACAGACACCCCCAGCATATCCCTCCCCTCTGCCTGTGATACAATTACCCTACACAGGTTAATGTAATCATCACAGGCAGGAGAATACACAATGTCTTCTGTCCTGGAGACAACCGAGGAGTCATTCAATTATCTCTCAGGACAAAGGGAAATCGCCAATACACACGTGGGGACAATAGGACAGACATCACTACTCAATATACAATGTCCCACCCTTTACAGTACACAGACATTTAACAGATCCCCAGATGGCTTGGATCTGAACGCTCAATATATCCAAACAGCGCTCAGATGCCACAAACACAGTCAAATCGCCATGGGGTTTAAGTTTAGCGTGGGCTGATGAGAGGGGCCATAATCCTGGGGCAAGAGGCTGGCAATCTGTCCCCTCCAAAACTCAGTGGCGAGGTTGGTTTCGCCACACACTGTGATGGGGGGGATCTGTGGATAGCACTGTGATGGGGGGGATCTGTGGATAGCACTGTGATGGGGGGATCTGTGGATAGCACTGTGATGGGGGGGGATCTGTAGATAGCACTGTGATGGGGGGATCTGTGGATAGCACTGTGATGGGGGATCTGTGGATAGCACTGTGATGGGGGGGATCTGTGGATAGCACTGTGATGGGGGATCTGTGGATAGCACTGTGATGGGGGATCTGTGGATAGCACTGTGATGGGGGATCTGTGGATAGCACTGTGATGGGGGATCTGTGGATAGCACTGTGATGGGGGGGATCTGTGGATGGCACTGTGATGGGGGGATCTGTGGATAGCACTGTGATGGGGGGATCTGTGGATAGCACTGTGATGGGGGATCTGTGGATAGCACTGTGATGGGGGGATCTGTGGATAGCACTGTGATGGGGGATCTGTGGATAGCACTGTGATGGGGGATCTGTGGATAGCACTGTGATGGGGGATCTGTGGATAGCACTGTGATGGGGGGGATCTGTGGATAGCACTGTGATGGGGGATCTGTGGATAGCACTGTGATGGGGGATCTGTGGATAGCACTGTGATCGGGGGATCTGTGGATAGCACTGTGATGGGGGATCTGTGGATAGCACTGTGATGGGGGATCTGTGGATAGCACTGTGATGGGGGATCTGTGGATAGCACTGTGATGGGGGATCTGTGGATAGCACTGTGATGGGGGGATCTGTGGATAGCACTGTGATGGGGGATCTGTGGATAGCACTGTGATGGGGGATCTGTGGATAGCACTGTGATGGGGGGGATCTGTGGATAGCACTGTGATGGGGGATCTGTGGATAGCACTGTGATGGGGGCATTTATGAATGACACTGTAGCAGTTGGATCTGTGGATGACACATATATAGCATCTTATGCTATATGTGTCATCCACAGATCACCCCAATTACAGTGTCATCCAAAGATGCCCCTTTTCTAAAACATGGCCCATAGTGACTGCTTAGGCGGAGCCTGGCAGCACGTGGCGGCTGCCGCCACTAGCGTGACTGCTTTCATAACATTTATGATCTTTAATCATGTCCCTTATTCACTATAAGCCCAGTACAGTAGCGCTCTGCTAACCTGCTATACCGATCCTCTAGCAGGCAGAGCGGTGCGGCGGCAGGCTGCTGTGTAACGTCCTCACTGACGCCATCTGCCTGCTCCTCCTGCTTCATTCATAAAGTGAAAGGAGCAGGCAGATGACGCCAGTGAGGACGTTACACAGCAGCCATCGCCGCACCGCTCTGCCTGCTAGAGGATCGGTATAGCAGGTTAGCAGAGCGCTACTGTACTGGGCTTATAGGGAATAAGGGGACATGATTAAAGATTATAAATGGTATAAAAGCAGTCACGCTGTTAGCGGCGGGCCGCCCGCCATGTGTTGCCAGGCTCCGCCCCCTCCTCCTTCCATGCTGATACATCGCAGGCTGTGCGATGTATCGGCTTTAACTATAGGAAAATGGTAGCATTCGCCATATAAGACGCACTGCCATTTTCCCCCCACTTTTGGGGGGAAAAAAGTGCGTCTTATATGGCGAAAAATACGGTAATTATATAAATACAGCTGGTATAAGTTATATATCTTCTTGTATATAGTGATATGGAGCATGCTGGTATAACCTGGGTATCTCCTGTATATAATTATATATGTACAGCTGGTATAACCTGGGCATCTCCTGTATATAATTATATATGTACAGCTGGTATAAGTTATATATCTTCCTGTATATAGTGATATGGAGCATGCTGGTATAACCTGGGCATCTCCTGTATATAATTATATATGTACAGCTGGTATAACCTGGGTATCGCCTGTATATAATTATATATGTACAGCTGGTATAAGTTATATATCTTCTTGTATATAGTGATATGGAGCATGCTGGTATAACCTGGGCATCTCCTGTATATAATTATATATGTACAGCTGGTATAAGTTATACATCTTCTTGTATATAGTGATATGGACCATGCTGGTATAACCTGGGCATCTCCTGTATATAATTATATATGTACAGCTGGTATAACCTGGGCATCTCCTGTATATAATTATATATGTACAGCTGGTATAAGTTATACATCTTCTGTATATAGTGATATGGAGCACGCTGGTATAACCTGGGTATCTCCTGTATATAATTATATATGTACAGCTGGTATAAGTTATACATCTTCCTGTATATAGTGATATGGACCATGCTGGTATAACCTGGGTATCTCCTGTATATAATTATATATATGTACAGCTGGTATAAGTTATACATCTCCTAGTATATAGTGATATGGAGCATGCTGGTATAACCTGGGCATCTCCTGTATATAATTATATATGTACAGCTGGTATAAGTTATACATCTTCTTGTATATAGTGATATGGAGCATGTTGGTATAACCTGGGTATCTCCTGTATATAATTATATATGTACAGCTGGTATAAGTTATACATCTTCTTGTATATAGTGATATGGAGTATGCTGGTATAACCTGGGTATCTCCTGTATATAATTATATATGTACAGCTGCTATAACCTGGGTATCTCCTGTATATAATTATATATGTACAGCTGGTACAACCTGGGTATCTCCTGTATATAATTATATATGTACAGCTGGTATAACCTGGGCATCTCCTGTATATAATTATATATGTATAGCTGGTATAAGTTATATATCTTCTTGTATATAGTGATATGGAGCATGCTGGTATAACCTGGGTATCTCCTGTATATAATTATATATGTACAGCGGGTATAAGTTCTACATCTTCTTATATATAGTGATATGGACCATGCTGGTATAACCTGGGTATCTCCTGTATATAATTATATATGTACAGCTGGTATAACCTGGGTATCTCCTGTATATAATTATATATGTACAGCTGGTATAAGTTATACATCTTCTTGTATATAGTGATATGGACCATGCTGGTATAACCTGGGCATCTCCTGTATATAATTATATATATATGTACAGCTGGTATAAACTGGGCATCTCCTGTATATAATTATATATGTACAGCTGGTATAACCTGGGCATCTCCTGTATATAATTATATATCTACAGCTGGTATAACCTGGGTATCTCCTGTATATAGTTATATATGTATAGTTGACATGGATTAATATCTTATTGAAGGCTGAGGCATGAAATTTTTTTTTTGACAGAGCCGGGTCCTGAGACACCAGCCATTATCTGTTACCCCCCGGGGATGCGCAGTGTTTTCAGTACAGCGACCGCGCAGCGGCAGACACTAAGCTCATTAGGTGATCAATACAAATTAGTCGCAGACATCCCAACCTGCGAAAACTCATTTCAGGGAGGTTTTCTTTTTTTTTTTTTTTTTACAAACTTTTTATTACATTCATCAGCCCCCCAGTGCCTCTCACCAGTCCATAAAATATAAAAAAAATAAAAAATAAAAAAATAAAACCTCTCCTGCTCCTGGACGCCGCCTCTCCTCTTCTGCTGCTGTCGGCTGTGCTGTGAAGGCTGCGCACAGCGTGAGGTCACAGAGCGGCTCACTCCTGTGCGGAGGCTGCGGAGCCGACAGCCGAGGACCAGGAAGCGGCGAGTACAAAGCCTTCACTGCTTCCTGGTCCTTTTGCCCTGAACGGGAAAGGCGTTCCTGCTGTGAAAAAAGTGCAGGAACGCTGTTCCCACCCGTTCCCCCTGGACTCGAGCCCTTCTTTCCAGGATATATTGTTTCACATGCGGGTGTCAGGGAACCGCCATCTAATAGCGGGAAACTCCCTGAACGTCCGGGAGACTTGAGATCCTTGTAGTCGTCTCAGCGGAAGAAAGTCGATGAGAATTTTATTTTAGCCTCGTGTGGTGGGGATGTGTAACACGGCAGCTGCAGCGCGGCCTTGTGCCATCTGCCAAGCCGGCAGGTGATGTAATGTGGAGGCCAAATCTGCTGACTCATAAAATCCATGACCCAAGAAAAGGAGAAATCCTCTAAGATTCTGTACTGATGAGTCACCGGAGATATCGCTTTAACCCATTCCATGACTGAGAGTCATAAAGGAGACCATCAAGACGGTCCCTGTCCATGTGCCTGCTTCAGGAATAAGGTGTATTTCATCGCAGTCCGAGGATTACAACCTCACGTCCAGCAGTGAATACTGAGTGACATCATTGCTGCATACACAAATCTGGGAGCTTCAGAGCTGAAATACCCAGTATCCCCTGCTTTCTCCCTGTCTACACAGAGCTTGATTTGGTGATTTGCCTGCTTGTATCACCAGAGCGTAGCTAGGAGTCTGCCGAACCACTAGCTTGTTGGCTGTTTATAATAACAGAATAGTGAGTGCAGCTCTGGAGTATAATACAGGATGTAACTCAGGATCAGTACAGGATAAGTATTGTAATGTATGTACACAGTGACTGCACCAGCAGAGTAGTGAGTGCAGCTCTGGAGTATAATACAGGATGTAACTCAGGATCAGTACAGGATAAGTAATGTAATGTATGTACACAGTGACTGCACCAGCAGAATAGTGAGTGCAGCTCTGGAGTATAATACAGGATGTAACTCAGGATCAGTACAGGATAAGTAAGTAATGTATGTACACAGTGACTGCACCAGCAGAATAGTGAGTGCATCTCTGGAGTATATTACAGGATATAACTCAGGATCAGTAATGTATGTACACAGTGACTCCACCAGCAGAATAGTGAGTACAGCTCTGGAGTATATTACAGGATATAACTCAGGATCAGTACAGGATAAGTAATGTATGTACACAGTGACTGCACCAGCAGAATAGTGAGTACAGCTCTGGAGTATAATACAGGATGTAACTCAGGTTCAGTACAGGATAAGTAATGTAATGTATGTACACAGTGACTTCACCAGCAGAATAGTGAGTACAGCTCTGGAGTATAATACAGGATATAACTCAGGATCAGTACAGGATAAGTAATGTAATGTATGTACACAGTGACTGCACCAGCAGAATAGGGAGTGCAGCTCTGGAGTATAATACAGGATGTAACTCAGGATCAGTACAGGATAAGTAATGTAATGTATGTACACAGTGACTGCACCAGCAGAATAGTGAGTGCAGCTCTGGAGTATAATACAGGGGGGGGGGGGGGGGCCCCCAATCGCAATCACAGACTTCTCTTCTGACAACGGGGTTCAAGTGCTTTATTTTGGCACTTTAGCACCAGCACAAAGATAAACATCGCCCGTGTGGCGAAACCAACCTAGCCACAGTGAACTGGAGAAGTCTCGTCGCCTGCCTCTTGCCTTCTGACTATGGCCCTGGGATGTATTGCCCATTAAGAACTGATTTGGACTTATGGACGTTTATTGTACAGTGCTGGCCCTTTTAAAAACAGTATACGGACACATGGAAACTTTTTGGACAGGTAAAGCCATGCTGCCAAGGGATAATAAAGGGACCTCACCTAACCTTGTAACCCCCGGACGGATTCATGTGATTTTTACATATGTTGCTCCCCAAGTTATGCTGATCACAGAAATATAAGCTTTATCCGTATGTGATGTAAGATCAGGGAGTTATTAAAATGTATAAAAAAGTGTAACTTCTCAGCTTGGAGATAATTGAGAAGACGCAGTAATTGACTCAATTATCTCCTAAGCAGAGGTGAGGAATATGCTGAGTGTCTGTATTGTCCCATTGTATCTGATTGGCTGCTGTACTTGCATTGTATGTGTTGTAATGTGTTTATTGGTTGTTCTGCAAAACCCTGTGGGCTGTAATGTGTTTATTGGTTGTTCTGCAAAACCCTGTGGGCTGTAATGTGTTTGGGAATTGGGAATAAAGGAGGCTGTATGGGCCAGTAAAGGAGAGTTCCTGTTTGACCCTCAAAACGAAGTGTCGTCTCGTTATTGGGGGGGATTTATTGTCTGCTGTTCCAGTCTGACTGCTAGGAGTGTAAACCTCTTCGTATGGTTTTTCCTATTCGGCTGTTTAACGCATTTATATGCTTCTCCGATTTGGTGGTTGTGGTGTCGGCTAGAGCGCTTGGAATCCTCAAGAAGCGCTAGGAGCATCTTTCAACGGAGGTACCCAGTCGGGGTGCCCGTCGATCCGTTACATTGGTGGCAAGCGGTGGGATGGCGTCCTAGTGCAAGGTAAAGCAGCTCGGAGACACCGTTCGTGGAATTACAAATTGAGGGCAACGCTAGCACTCATACCCAACTTCAGGAGAACAACCATGGCACCCAGCTACACGCAGGAGGAATTTGACAGAGAGCTGAGATCAAGGCTGATTTTCTTCGGACCCAACCCCCCAGAGAAATCTGTGCAGTTCGTGAGGAGGAACAGCAGAGTACCTGCAGTTCATGGCAGATGGTATCGTCCGCCCTCCCCAGCGGCTGAGTGCGTTCCGGAGAGCTGAAGGTGTCGTCCTTCCTCCCCAGCGGCAGTGTGTACCCCAGGGAGCTGAAGGTGCCGTCCTTCCTCCCCAGCGGCAGTGTGTATCCCAGGGAGCTGAAGGTGTCGTCCTTCCTCCCCAGCGGCAGTGTGTACCCCCGGGAGCTGAAGGTGTTGCCCTTCCTCCCCAGCGGCAGTGTGTACCCCCGGGAGCTGAAGGTGTTTCCCTTCCTCCCCAGCGGCAGTGTGTACCCCAGGGAGCTGAAGGTGCCGTCCTTCCTCCCCAGCGGCAGTGTGTATCCCAGGGAGCTGAAGGTGCTGTCCTTCCTTCCCAGCGGCAGTGTGTATCCCAGGGAGCTGAAGGTGCCGTCCTTCCTCCCCAGCGGCAGTGTGTACCCCCGGGAGCTGAAGGTGTTGTCCTTCCTCCCCAGCGGAAGTATGTACCCCAGGGAGCTGAAGGTGCTGTCCTTCCTCCCCAGCAGCAGTGTCTACCCCAAGGAGCTGAAGGTGCCGTCCCTTCTCCCCAGCGGCAGTGTGTACCCCAGGGAGCTGAAGGTGCTGTCCTTCCTCCCCAGCGGCAGTGTGTACCCCCGGGAGCTGAAGGTGCCGTCCCTTCTCCCCAGCGGCAGTGTGCACCCCAGGGAGCTGAAGGTGTCATCCTTCCTCCCCAGCTGCAGTGTGTACCCCAGGGAGCTGAAAGTGCCGTCCTTCCTCCCCAGTGGCAGAGTGTCCTGCGGGGAGCGGAAACCGCCAGTTTTGCACCCCAGCAGCAGGACAAAATATTGAAAGGGGAGACAGTTGGCCCCCCCCTCCACCAGCAGAGAGAGGGTCAGGGAGAGGAGCCTGCTACCCCCTCTCCCCAGCGGCAGTCTACAGTTCAGAGAGAGGGGCTTGTTACACTCTCTCTCCAGCGGCAGCCTAACCCACCAAGGGGAGATGTTACGCCCCCCAACGGTGCAGATGGGACCGTGGTCTCTGCACTTGCAGCACAAGGGGCAAGGACGGTCGGTCCTGTCCCCCAGCCACAGAGCGGTTTATCCAGAGGGAGACAGTCGGTCTCCCCTCCCACAACCAGGCTCCAACCAGGCTACTTCCGTGGTAGCGCTGGCCCCAGGGCAGAGTACCGCGGGTCTCTGCCCACTCAGCAACCCACCAAGGCAGTCTACCAGTTCCCCGCACAGCCGTGGTGAGGCACCTGGACATGGACAAGTTGCTACTTTATCCAGGTGTAGTAACCATTTATTGTGGGTGGGCTGTACTGCTGTTTGTGCTTCGTGGGTGGGTTGCTGGACTAACCAGGGCACTGACCGGCAGGAGGTCAGATACCCTGTTAGTCTAGTTGGTAAAGGGGAGAAGTGTGGCGAAACCAACCTCGCCACAGTGAACTGGAGAAGTCTAGTCGCCTGCCTCTTGCCTTCTGACTATGGCCCTGGGATGTATTGCCCGTTAAGAACTGATTTGGACTTATGGACGTTTATTGTACAGCGCTGGCCCTTTTAAAAACAGTATACGGACACATGGAAACTTTTTGGACAGGTAAAGCCATGCTGCCAAGGGATAATAAAGGGACCTCACCTAACCTTGTAACCCCCGGACGGATTCATGTGATTTTTACATATGTTGCTCCCCAAGTTATGCTGATCACAGAAATATAAGCTTTATCCGTATGTGATGTAAGATCAGGGAGTTATTAAAATGTATAAAAAGTGTAACTTCTCAGCTTGGAGATAATTGAGTAGACACAGTAATTGACTCAATTATCTCCTAAGCAGAGGTGAGGGATATGCTGAGTGTCTGTATTGTCCCATTGTATCTGATTGGCTGCTGGACTTGCATTGTATGTGTTGTAATGTGTTTATTGGTTGTTCTGCAAAACCCTGTGGGCTGTAATGTGTTTGGGAATTGGGAATAAAGGAGGCTGTATGGGCCAGTAAAGGAGAGTTCCTGTTTGACCCTCAAAGTGAAGTGTCGTCTCGTTATTGGGGGGATTTATTGTATGCTGTTCCAGTCTGACTGCTAGGAGTGTAAACCTCTTCGTATGGTTTTTCCTATTCGGCTGTTTACCGCATTTATATGCTTCTCCGATTTGGTGGTTGTGGTGTCGGCTAGAGCGCTTGGAATCCTCAAGAAGCGCTAGGAGCATCTTTCAACGGAGGTACCCAGTCGGGGTGCCCGTCGATCCATTACAGCCCGTCTAGGCCCTAGCTAATACAGAGGTCTTCTCCCTGACTCACCTCTAAAGCGCAGTTTACACACAGGGTCTCCGGCTCCAACCCTTAGCAGGTCAGTTCTCCAAACATAAGTCCAGGGGAGCGATCCGGATTCACTAAGCCGCACGGTCTAATAGCCCACCTGGCTGTGACCACACAAGCCTTTCAGGCTTCTCTCTCTGTCACTTCCTCTCCCCCAGACTCATACACAGAGCGTTGATTTATGCCTCCTTGATTAACCCAGCCGGTCTCACCTGGGGTGATGGAACCTGTAGTGGACTGGGCTGTGGACTGGAAGAGTCCCCCTACCAACCTGTCTCCCAGTCCAAACAAATCCAGCCCAGACAACTTGAAATAAAAAATGGCGTCAGCTACTATGCCTTGCTGAAGCCATACCATTCCAGTTGTCAGCCCCCCCCCCCCCCATCTATACCAGTAACGTACACTTTACTGTACACAGTACTGTACCACAGTATTTAAATGGGAATTTCATTTTATGTAGATTTTGTCTATACATACATTTTCTAATCATTTTAAGACGTTACCTACCCTGTATTCCTGAGTACATAAATGAAGGCATTTTCACAAAATCAACGTTTCTTAACACAAAGTGGGAGCCGAGATTTATCAAACTGGTGTAAAGTAGAACTGGTTTAGTTGCCCATAGCAACCAATCAGATTCCACCTTTCATTTTCCAAAGGAGCTGTTCAAAATGAAAGGTGGAATCTGATTGGTTGCTATGGGTAACTAAACCAATTCTACTTCACACCAGTCTGATAAATGACCCCCAAAGTCTCCCATTCTCCAGGACTTCAGATGACTGGGGTAATGTCATTATACTGGGTGTTGTGGGTGACTGTGGGGCCCTGACCTCTCCTACCACTCCAGTAATATACGACCACATAGTCGGCCTCCTCAGGGACATGTAATGGCCTCTCCATCATCCCATATGAATGTCCTGGATTACAATACTCCACAGGCGACGTCTGGGAGAATCAAACATTGGGATGTGAGAAAGTAAGGAGCTTGTGGGGTCAGTGAGCGGATTTACCGCGCTCAGAAAATACGTACACAGAGATTACGGTATTTTATGTCTCTAATCCCTGATAATGTGTCTAATTGCCATGGTTAACACTGCGACACTTTAGGTCTCTGATTAAACCAGTGTTTAAATAAACAGTAAATCCCTGTGTGGAAATGATCCCAGGACAGAGAGAAGCGGCGCCATCCCCTGTATCGTAGTGACCCGTACTACAAACCTAGCCTGGGGGCCGGAGGCTTAGACATGCAAATACATCAGCCAAACACTGAGCAGACCCCATCAAGACCCCAGCTGTACCCCCACAGTAATATCACAGTGCCCCCATCATATCCACAGGGGTAATATCACATCACAGTGCCCCCATCATATCCACAGAGCTAATATCACATCACAGAGCCCCCATCATATCCACAGAACTAATATCACATCACAGTGACCACATCATATCCACAGGGGTTATATCACATCACAGAGCCCCCATCATATCCACAGGTGTTATATCACATCACAGTGCCCACATCATATCCACAGGGGTTATATCACATCACAGTGCCCCCATCATATCCACAGGGGTTATATCACATCACAGTGCCCCCATCATATCCACAGGTGTTATATCACATCACAGTGCCCCATCATATCCACAGGGCTAATATCACATCACAGTGCTCCCATCATATCCACAGGGCTAATATCACATCACAGTGCCCCCATCATATCCACAGGGCTAATATCACATCACAGTGCCCCCATCATATCCACAGGGGTTATATCACATCACAGTGCCCCCATCATATCCACAGGGCTAATATTACATCACAGTGCCCCCATCATATCCTCAGGGGTAATATCACATCACAGTGTCCCCATCATATCCACAGGGGTTATATCACATCACAGTGCCCCCATCATATCCGCAGGGCTTATATTACATCACAGTGCGCCCATCATATCCACAGGGGTAATATCACATCACAGTGCCCCCATCATATCCACAGGGGTTATATCACATCACAGTGCCCCCATCATATCCACAGGGTAATATCACATCACAGTGCCCCCATCATATCCACAGGTGTTATATCACATCACAGTGCCCACATCATATCCACAGGGGTTATATCACATCACAGTGCCCCCATCATATCCACAGGGGTTATATCACATCACAGTGCCCCCATCATATCCACAGGGGTAATATCACATCACAGTGCCCACATCATATCCACAGGGCTAATATCACATCACAGTGCCCACATCATATCCACAGGGGTTATATCACATCACAGTGCCCCCATCATATCCACAGGGGTAATATCACATCACAGTGCTCCCATCATATCCACAGGGGTTATATCACATCACAGTGCTCCCATCATATCCACAGGGCTAATATCACATCACATTGCTCCCATCATATCCACAGGGCTAATATCACATCACAGTGCCCCCATCATATCTGCAGGGCTTATATCACATCACAGTGACGTTATACTGTATGGGGGCCACAAGGAGACGTTATACTGTATGGGGGCCACAAGGAGACGTTATACTGTATGGGGGCCACAAGGAGACGTTATACTGTATGGGGGCCACAAGGAGACGTTATACTGTATGGGGGCAGCCACAAGGAGATGTTATACTGTATGGGGGCCACAAGGAAACGTTATACTGTATTGGGGCCACAAGGAGACGTTATACTGTATGGGGGCCACAAGGAGTCGTTATACTGTATGGGGCAGCCACAAGGAGACGTTATACTGTATGGGGGCCACAAGGAGACGTTATACTGTATGGGGGCCACAAGGAGACGTTATACTGTATGGGAGCCACAAGGAGACGTTATACTGTATAGGGGCCACAAGGAGACGTTATACTGTATGGGGGCCACAAGGAGACATTATACTGTATGGGGGCAGCCACAAGGAGACATTATACTGTATGAGGGCCACAAGGAGACGTTATACTGTATGGGGGCCACAAGATGACGTTATACTGTATGGGGGCCACAAGATGACGTTATACTGTATGAGGGCCACAAGGTGACATTATAACCCCTTTCCCAAATCAGTATAATGTCTCCTTGTCGCCCCATACAGTATACAGTAATGTCTCCTTATTGCTCCAGTATAGGGGCCACAGGGAGACATTATAGTGGGGGGCTTCTACTGCTGGGCCTCCTGACAGGTATATTCCCCATCACCTTCCAGTGTGTAGAGAAGCCCTGTGCAGGGGCTACAGCTGGGGCCTAGGAGGAGAGGGCCACTATCTTTTACCTGCTTCTCCCTCCTTGGACAGTGGCAGGCCAGGGTCTGGAGAACTCCCTCAGAGACCTGCATGGCCTCCCTCACTTCCTGCCTTTGGTGGTGGGCGGGGCTAAGAGCCAGGATCCCCAGGGTCTCCAGTCTCCAGTGCCCCCAGCTTTTTCAGGCCCTTCTATGGTCTCCAGGATACGGCTGCAGCACGTAAGGGGCCGCTCTGTGCCCGCAGGCTTTGTGTCAGTTCGCGGGACGAAGTCATGGCAAAATAGGAGAACGCAGGAGGCAGCCACTGTGGGGACCATTTGTGCAGGCGCAGTACATGGACGTTTTAGGAGCGGTCGGCGCATGTGCGACCGCTCCTATGACGTCATTAAATACCGCGGTTATTAGGAAACTGTGATATCGCCATATCGCAGTTTCTTAATACCGCGGTATATCGCAGACACCGGTATATTGCCCAATCCTAACTGCACTACTTACATATATTCCATGTACAGCCCCTCCACCAGCCTATGTTAATAGAAAAACCTGATAGATTATTAAAGAAACTCCCAGTGTATTATTACAGACACGGTCAGAGCGGAGACGACTTCTAGGTGTAGAGGAAAACTACCAGCGTCGTCTTCTCCCCAGGACCTACCGTCTGGAAGTAGCTGCAGGGACCCCGTATTCATCTGGTAGCATCTTACTGCTGAGTGAGCAGGTACTATCTGAATGTATCCGTACGGTGGGCCCCTGAAATAAACTTTACTGGTGGGCCATAGGCACCCCCAGTCCGACGCTGTATATAGAGTATGTATACACAGAAGTAGATATATACACAGTGTATACAGTGGTAGATATACGGTGCATAAACAGGGGTATATACAGTGATAGTAGATTTACAGTGTATACATAGGGGTAGATATACGGTGTATACACAGGGGTAGATATACTGTGTATACACAGGAGTAGATAAACGGTGTATACACTGGGGTATATATACAGTGTATACAGGGGTAGATATAAGGTGTGTACACAAAGGTAGATATACGGTGTATACACAAGGGTAGATATACGGTATATACACAGGAGCAGTTATACAGGGGAGATGTATATATACAGTCATTGTATACAGGGGAGATGTATATATACAGTCAGTGTATACAGGGGAGATGTATATATACAGTCAGTGTATACAGGGGGAGATGTATATATACAGTCAGTGTATACAGGGGAGATGTATATATACAGTCAGTGTATACAGGGGAGATGTATATATACAGTCAGTGTATACAGGGGAGATGTATATATACAGTCAGTGTATACAGGGGAGATGTATATATACAGTCAGTGTATACAGGGGAGATGTATATATACAGTCAGTGTATACAGGGAGATGTATATGTACAGTCAGTTTATACAGGGGAGATGTATATATACAGTCAGTGTATACAGGGGAGATGTATATATACAGTCAGTGTATACAGGGAGATGTATATATACAGACAGTGTATACAGGGAGATGTATATATACAGTCAGTGTATACAGGGGGAGATGTATATATACAGGCAGTGTATACAGGGGAGATGTATATATACAGTCAGTGTATACAGGGGGAGATGTATATATACAGTCAGTGTATACAGGGGAGATGTATATATACAGTCAGTGTATACAGGGGGAGATGTATATATACAGGCAGTGTATACAGGGGAGATGTATATATACAGTCAGTGTATACAGGGGGAGATGTATATATACAGTCAGTGTATACAGGGAGATGTATATATACAGTCAGTGTATACAGGGGAGATGTATATATACAGGCAGTGTATACAGGGGAGATGTATATATACAGTCAGTGTATACAGGGGAGATGTATATATACAGTCAGTGTATACAGGGGAGATGTATATATACAGTCAGTGTATACAGGGGAGATGTATATATACAGTCAGTGTATACAGGGGAGATGTATATATACAGGCAGTGTATACAGGGGAGATGTGTATATACAGTCATTGTATACAGGGGAGATGTATATATACAGTCAGTGTATACAGGGGTAGCAGTCAGTGTATACAGGGGAGATGTATATATACAGTCAGTGTATACAGGGGGAGATGTATATATACAGTCAGTGTATATATGTACAGTCAGTGTATACAGGGGAGATGTATATATACAGTCAGTGTATACAGGGGAGATGTATATATACAGTCAGTGTATACAGGGGAGATGTATATATACAGTCAGTGTATACAGGGGAGATGTATATATACTGTCAGTGTATACAGGGGGAGATGTATATATACAGTCAGTGTATACAGGGGAGATGTATATATACAGTCAGTGTATACAGGGAGATGTATATATACAGTCAGTGTATACAGGGAGATGTATATATACAGTCAGTGTATACAGGGAGATGTATATATACAGTCAGTGTATACAGGGGAGATGTATATATACAGTCAGTGTATACAGGGAGATGTATATATACAGTCAGTGTATACAGGGGAGATGTATATATACAGTCAGTGTATACAGGGGAGATGTATATATACAGTCAGTGTATACAGGGAGATGTATATATACAGTCAGTGTATACAGGGAGATGTATATATACAGTCAGTGTATACAGGGGAGATGTATATATACAGTCAGTGTATACAGGGGAGATGTATATATACAGTCAGTGTATACAGGGGAGATGTATATATACAGTCAGTGTATACAGGGGGGATGTATATATACAGACAGTGTATACAGGGGAGATGTATATATACAGTCAGTGTATACAGGGAGATGTATATATACAGTCAGTGTATACAGGGGAGATGTATATATACAGTCAGTGTATACAGGGGAGATGTATATATACAGTCAGTGTATACAGGGGAGATGTATATATACAGTCAGTGTATACAGGGGAGATGTATATATACAGTCAGTGTATACAGGGGAGATGTATATATACAGTCAGTGTATACAGGGGAGATGTATATATACAGTCAGTGTATACAGGGAGATGTATATATACAGTCAGTGTATACAGGGGAGATGTATATATACAGTCAGTGTATACAGGGAGATGTATATATACAGTCAGTGTATACAGGGGAGATGTATATATACAGTCAGTGTATACAGGGGAGATGTATATATACAGTCAGTGTATACAGGGAGATGTATATATACAGTCAGTGTATACAGGGGAGATGTATATATACAGTCAGTGTATACAGGGAGATGTATATATACAGTCAGTGTATACAGGGAGATGTATACAGTCAGTGTATACAGGGAGATGTATATATACAGTCAGTGTATACAGGGGAGATGTATATATACAGTGTATACAGGAGATATATATACAGTCAGTGTATACAGGGAGATGTATATATACAGTCAGTGTATACAGGGGAGATGTATATATACAGTCAGTGTATACAGGGGAGATGTATATATACAGTCAGTGTATACAGGGGAGATGTATATATACAGTCAGTGTATACAGGGGAGATGTATATATACAGTCAGTGTATACAGGGGAGATGTATATATACAGTCAGTGTATACAGGGGAGATGTATATATACAGTCAGTGTATACAGGGGAGATGTATATATACAGTCAGTGTATACAGGGAGATGTATATATACAGTCAGTGTATACAGGGGAGATGTATATATACAGTCAGTGTATACAGGGAGATGTATATATACAGTCAGTGTATACAGGGGAGATGTATATATACAGTCAGTGTATACAGGGAGATGTATATATACAGTCAGTGTATACAGGGAGATGTATATATACAGTCAGTGTATACAGGGAGATGTATATATACAGTCAGTGTATACAGGGAGATGTATATATACAGTCAGTGTATACAGGGAGATGTATATATACAGTCAGTGTATACAGGGGAGATGTATATATACAGTCAGTGTATACAGGGGAGATGTATATATACAGTCAGTGTATACAGGGAGATGTATATATACAGTCAGTGTATACAGGGAGATGTATATATACAGTCAGTGTATACAGGGGAGATGTATATATACAGTCAGTGTATACAGGGAGATGTATATATACAGTCAGTGTATACAGGGAGATGTATATATACAGTCAGTGTATACAGGGGAGATGTATATATACAGTCAGTGTATACAGGGAGATGTATATATACAGTCAGTGTATACAGGGAGATGTATATATACAGTCAGTGTATACAGGGAGATGTATATATACAGTCAGTGTATACAGGGAGATGTATATATACAGTCAGTGTATACAGGGGAGATGTATATATACAGTCAGTGTATACAGGGAGATGTATATATACAGTCAGTGTATACAGGGAGATGTATATATACAGTCAGTGTATACAGGGAGATGTATATATACAGTCAGTGTATACAGGGAGATGTATATATACAGTCAGTGTATACAGGGAGATGTATATATACAGTCAGTGTATACAGGGAGATGTATATATACAGTCAGTGTATACAGGGGAGATGTATATATACAGTCAGTGTATACAGGGAGATGTATATATACAGTCAGTGTATACAGGGAGATGTATATATACAGTCAGTGTATACAGGGGAGATGTATATATACAGTCAGTGTATACAGGGGAGATGTATATATACAGTCAGTGTATACAGGGGAGATGTATATATACAGTCAGTGTATACAGGGAGATGTATATATACAGTCAGTGTATACAGGGGAGATGTATATATACAGTCAGTGTATACAGGGGAGATGTATATATACAGTCAGTGTATACAGGGGAGATGTATATATACAGTCAGTGTATACAGGGGAGATGTATATATACAGTCAGTGTATACAGGGGAGATGTATATATACAGTCAGTGTATACAGGGGAGATGTATATATACAGTCAGTGTATACAGGGGAGATGTATATATACAGTCAGTGTATACAGGGGAGATGTATATATACAGTCAGTGTATACAGGGGAGATGTATATATACAGTCAGTGTATACAGGGAGATGTATATATGCAGTCAGTGTATACAGGGAGATGTATATATACAGTCAGTGTATACAGGGGAGATGTATATATACAGTCAGTGTATACAGGAGATGTATATATACAGTCAGTGTATACAGGGAGATGTATATATACAGTCAGTGTATACAGGGAGATGTATATATACAGTCAGTGTATACAGGGAGATGTATATATACAGTCAGTGTATACAGGGGAGATGTATATATACAGTCAGTGTATACAGGGGAGATGTATATATACAGTCAGTGTATACAGGGAGATGTATATATACAGTCAGTGTATACAGGGGAGATGTATATATACAGTCAGTGTATACAGGGAGATGTATATATACAGTCAGTGTATACAGGGGAGATGTATATATACAGTCAGTGTATACAGGGAGATGTATATATACAGTCAGTGTATACAGGGAGATGTATATATACAGTCAGTGTATACAGGGGAGATGTATATATACAGTCAGTGTATACAGGGGAGATGTATATATACAGTCAGTGTATACAGGGGAGATGTATATATACAGTCAGTGTATACAGGGAGATGTATATATACAGTCAGTGTATACAGGGGAGATGTATATATACAGTCAGTGTATACAGGGGAGATGTATATATACAGTCAGTGTATACAGGGGAGATGTATATATACAGTCAGTGTATACAGGGAGATGTATATATACAGTCAGTGTATACAGGGGAGATGTATATATACAGTCAGTGTATACAGGGAGATGTATATATACAGTCAGTGTATACAGGGAGATGTATATGTACAGTCAGTGTATACAGGGAGATGTATATATACAGTCAGTGTATACAGGGGAGATGTATATATACAGTCAGTGTATACAGGGGAGATGTATATATACAGTCAGTGTATACAGGGGAGATGTATATATACAGTCAGTGTATACAGGGGAGATGTATATATACAGTCAGTGTATACAGGGAGATGTATATATACAGTCAGTGTATACAGGGGAGATGTATATATACAGTCAGTGTATACAGGGGAGATGTATATATACAGTCAGTGTATACAGGGGAGATGTATATATACAGTCAGTGTATACAGGGAGATGTATATATACAGTCAGTGTATACAGGGGAGATGTATATATACAGTCAGTGTATACAGGGAGATGTATATATACAGTCAGTGTATACAGGGGAGATGTATATATACAGTCAGTGTATACAGGGGAGATGTATATATACAGTCAGTGTATACAGGGAGATGTATATATACAGTCAGTGTATACAGGGAGATGTATATATACAGTCAGTGTATACAGGGGAGATGTATATATACAGTCAGTGTATACAGGGGAGATGTATATATACAGTCAGTGTATACAGGGAGATGTATATATACAGTCAGTGTATACAGGGGAGATGTATATATACAGTCAGTGTATACAGGGAGATGTATATATACAGTCAGTGTATACAGGGGAGATGTATATATACAGTCAGTGTATACAGGGAGATGTATATATACAGTCAGTGTATACAGGGGAGATGTATATATACAGTCAGTGTATACAGGGGAGATGTATATATACAGTCAGTGTATACAGGGAGATGTATATATACAGTCAGTGTATACAGGGAGATGTATATATACAGTCAGTGTATACAGGGAGATGTATATATACAGTCAGTGTATACAGGGAGATGTATATATGCAGTCAGTGTATACAGGGAGATGTATATATACAGTCAGTGTATACAGGGAGATGTATATATACAGTCAGTGTATATATGTACAGTCAGTGTATACAGGGAGATGTATATATACAGTCAGTGTATACAGGGAGATGTATATATACAGTCAGTGTATACAGGGAGATGTATATATACAGTCAGTGTATACAGGGGAGATGTATATATACAGTCAGTGTATACAGGGAGATGTATATATACAGTCAGTGTATACAGGGAGATGTATATATACAGTCAGTGTATACAGGGGAGATGTATATATACAGTCAGTGTATACAGGGGAGATGTATATATACAGTCAGTGTATACAGGGAGATGTATATATACAGTCAGTGTATACAGGGGAGATGTATATATACAGTCAGTGTATACAGGGGAGATGTATATATACAGTCAGTGTATACAGGGGAGATGTATATATACAGTCAGTGTATACAGGGGAGATGTATATATACAGTCAGTGTATACAGGGAGATGTATATATACAGTCAGTGTATACAGGGGAGATGTATATATACAGTCAGTGTATACAGGGAGATGTATATATACAGTCAGTGTATACAGGGGAGATGTATATATACAGTCAGTGTATACAGGGAGATGTATATATACAGTCAGTGTATACAGGGGAGATGTATATATACAGTCAGTGTATACAGGGGAGATGTATATATACAGTCAGTGTATACAGGGAGATGTATATATACAGTCAGTGTATACAGGGGAGATGTATATATACAGTCAGTGTATACAGGGAGATGTATAGTACAGTCAGTGTATACAGGGAGATGTATATATACAGTCAGTGTATACAGGGGAGATGTATATATACAGTCAGTGTATATATGTACAGTCAGTGTATACAGGGAGATGTATATATACAGTCAGTGTATACAGGGAGATGTATATATACAGTCAGTGTATACAGGGGAGATGTATATATACAGTCAGTGTATACAGGGGAGATGTATATATACAGTCAGTGTATACAGGGGAGATGTATATATACAGTCAGTGTATACAGGGAGATGTATATATACAGTCAGTGTATACAGGGGAGATGTATATATACAGTCAGTGTATACAGAGGAGATGTATATATACAGTCAGTGTATACAGGGAGATGTATATATACAGTCAGTGTATACAGGGAGATGTATATATACAGTCAGTGTATACAGGGGAGATGTATATATACAGTCAGTGTATACAGGGAGATGTATATATACAGTCAGTGTATACAGGGGAGATGTATATATACAGTCAGTGTATACAGGGGAGATGTATATGTACAGTCAGTGTATACAGGGGAGATGTATATATACAGTCAGTGTATACAGGAGATGTATATACAGTCAGTGTATACAGGGGAGATGTATATATACAGTCAGTGTATACAGGGAGATGTATATATACAGTCAGTGTATACAGGGGAGATGTATATATACAGTCAGTGTATACAGGGGAGATGTATATATACAGTCAGTGTATACAGGGGAGATGTATATATACAGTCAGTGTATACAGGGGAGATGTATATATACAGTCAGTGTATACAGGGGAGATGTTTATATACAGACAGTGTATACAGGGGAGATATATATATATACTGTAAGTGTATACAGGGGGAGATGTATATATACAGTCAGTGTATACAGGGGAGATGTATATATACAGTCAGTGTATACAGGGGAGATGTATATATACAGTCAGTGTATACAGAGGAGATGTATATATACAGTCAGTGTATACAGGGGAGATGTATATATACAGTCAGTGTATACAGGGGGATGTATATATACAGTCAGTGTATACAGGGGAGATGTATATATACAGTCAGTGTATACAGGGGAGATGTATATATACAGTCAGTGTATACAGGGGAGATGTATATATACAGTCAGTGTATACAGGGAGATGTATATATACAGTCAGTGTATACAGGAGATGTATATATACAGTCAGTGTATACAGGGGAGATGTATATATACAGTCAGTGTATACAGGGAGATGTATATATACAGTCAGTGTATACAGGGGAGATGTATATATACAGTCAGTGTATACAGGGAGATGTATATATACAGTCAGTGTATACAGGGAGATGTATATATACAGTCAGTGTATACAGGGAGATGTATATATACAGTCAGTGTATACAGGGAGATGTATATATACAGTCAGTGTATACAGGGAGATGTATATATACAGTCAGTGTATACAGGGGAGATGTATATATACAGTCAGTGTATACAGGGGAGATGTATATATACAGTCAGTGTATACAGGGGAGATGTATATATACAGTCAGTGTATACAGGGAGATGTATATATACAGTCAGTGTATACAGGGAGATGTATATATACAGTGAGTGTATACAGGGGAGATGTATATATACAGTCAGTGTATACAGGGAGATGTATATATACAGTCAGTGTATACAGGGGAGATGTATATATACAGTCAGTGTATACAGGGGAGATGTATATACACAGTCAGTGTATACAGGGAGATGTATATATACAGTCAGTGTATACAGGGGAGATGTATATATACAGTCAATGTATACAGGGAGATGTATATATACAGTCAGTGTATACAGGGGAGATGTATATATACAGTCAGTGTATACAGGGGAGATGTATATATACAGTCAGTGTATACAGGGGAGATGTATATATACAGTCAGTGTATACAGGGGAGATGTATATATACAGTCAGTGTATACAGGGGGATGTATATATACAGTCAGTGTATACAGGGGAGATGTATATATACAGTCAGTGTATACAGGGGAGATGTATATATACAGTCAGTGTATACAGGGGAGATGTATATATACAGTCAGTGTATACAGGGGAGATGTGTATATACAGTCAGTGTATACAGGGGAGATGTATATATACAGTCAGTGTATACAGGGAGATGTATATATACAGTCAGTGTATACAGGGAGATGTATATATACAGTCAGTGTATACAGGGAGATGTATATATACAGTCAGTGTATACAGGGGTAGCAGTCAGTGTATACAGGGGAGATGTATATATACAGTCAATGTATACAGGGGAGATGTATATATACAGTCAGTGTATACAGGGGGATGTATATATACAGTCAGTGTATACAGGGAGATGTATATATACAGTCAGTGTATACAGGGGAGATGTATATATACAGTCAGTGTATACAGGGGAGATGTATATATACAGTCATTGTATACAGGGGAGATGTGTATATACAGTCAGTGTATACAGGGAAGATGTATATATACAGATAGTGTATACAGGGGAGATGTATATATACAGTCAGTGTATACAGGGGAGATGTATATATACAGTCAGTGTATACAGGGGAGATGTATATATTCAGTCAGTGTATACAGGGGAGATGTATATATACAGTCAGTGTATACAGGGGAGATGTATATATACAGGCAGTGTATACAGGGAAGATGTATATATACAGTCAGTGTATACAGGGAGATGTATATATACAGTCAGTGTATACAGGGGAGATGTATATATACAGTCAGTGTATACAGGGGAGATGTATATATACAGTCAGTTTATACAGGAGGAGATGTATATATACAGTCAGTGTATACAGGGGAGATGTATATATACAGTCAGTGTATACAGGGGAGATGTATATATACAGTCAGTGTATAGAGGGGAGATGTATATATACAGTCAGTGTATACAGGGGGAGATGTATATATACAGTCATTGTATACAGGGGAGATGTATATATACAGTCAGTGTATACAGGGGGAGATGTATATATACAGTCAGTATATAAAGGGGAGATGTATATATACAGTCAGTGTATACAGGGGAGATGTATATATACAGTCAGTGTATACAGGGGAGATGTATATATACAGTCAGTGTATACAGGGGTAGCAGTCAGTGTATACAGGGGAGATGTATATATACAGTCAGTGTATACAGGGGGAGATGTATATATACAGTCAGTGTATACAGGGGGAGATGTATATATACAGTCAGTGTATACAGGGGAGATGTATATATAGTCAGTGTATACAGGGGAGATGTATATATTCAGTCAGTGTATACAGGGGAGATGTATATATTCAGTCAGTGTATACAGGGGAGATGTATATATAGTCAGTGTATACAGGGGAGATGTATATATTCAGTCAGTGTATACAGGGGAGATGTATATATACAGTCAGTGTATACAGGGGAGATGTATATATACAGTCAGTGTATACAGGGGAGATGTATATATACAGTCAGTGTATACAGGGGAGATGTATATATAGTCAGTGTATACAGGGGAGATGTATATATACAGTCAGTGTATACAGGGGAGATGTATATATACAGTCAGTGTATACAGGGGAGATGTATATATACAGTCAGTTTATACAGGGGAGATGTATATATACAGTCAGTGTATACAGGGGAGATGTATATATACAGTCAGTGTATACAGGGGAGATGTATATATACAGTTAGTGTATACAGGGGAGATGTATATGTACAGTCAGTGTATACAGGGGAGATGTATATATACAGTCAGTGTATACAGGGGGAGATGTATATATACAGTCAGTGTATACAGGGGAGATGTATATATACAGTCAGTGTATACAGGGGGAGATGTATATATACAGTCAGTGTATACAGGGGAGATGGTTTATATACAATGTAGATATACATACAGTCTGTATACACCAGGGTAGATATATATACACAGGCTCAAACTGGCCCACAGGGGCACAGTTGAATTCCCCATTGGGGCCCTGCACAAGTGGCACATAACACAGTAGACTTACTGCACTACTTACATATATTCCATGTACAGCCCCTCCACCAGCCTATGTTAATAGAAAAACCTGATAGATTATTAAAGAAACTCCCAGTGTATTATTACAGACACGGTCAGAGTGGAGACGACTTCTAGGTGTAGAGGAAAACTACCAGCGTCGTCTTCTCCCCAGGACCTACCGTCTGGAAGTAGCTGCAGGGACCCCGTATTCATCTGGTAGCATCTTACTGCTGAGTGAGCAGGTACTATCTGAATGTATCCGTACGGTGGGCCCCTTAAATAAACTTTACTGGTGGGCCATAGGCACCCCAGTCCGACGCTGTATATAGAGTATGTATACACAGAAGTAGATATATACACAGTGTATACAGTGGTAGATATACGGTGCATAAACAGGGGTATATACAGTGATAGTAGATTTACAGTGTATACATAGGGGTAGATATACGGTGTATATACAGTAGTAGATATACGGTATATATACAGGAGTAGATATACTGTGTATACAGGGGTAGATATACGGTGTACACACAGGGGTAGATATACAGTGTATATACAGAAGTAGATATACAGTGTATACATAGTAGTAGATAAACGGTGTGTACATAGGAAAATATATACAATGTATACAATGGGGTATATATACAGTGTATACAGGGGTAGTAGATTTACAGTGTATACACAGGGGTAGATATACGGTGTATACACAGGGGTAGATATAAGGTGTGTACAAAAAGGTAGATATACGGTGTATACACAAGGGTAGATATACGGTGTATACACAGGCGCGGATATTCAGCGTGTACACAGGGGTAGATATACCGTGTGTACACAAGGGTAGATATATGGTGTATACAAAAGGGTATATATATAAAGTATATACAGAGGGGTAGCAGCTGTACAGTGTATACAGGAGTAGATGTGTATATATACAGTATATACTGAGGGGTAGTATATATTCGGTGTATACAGGAGTAGATGTGTAGATATACAGTATATACTGAGGGGTAGTATATATTCGGTGTATACAGGAGTAGATGTGTAGATATACAGTATATACAGAGGGGTAGTAGATATACAGTGTATACAGTAGTAGATGTGTATATATACAGTATATACAGAGGGGTAGTAGATATACAGTGTATACAGGAGTAGATGTGTATATATACAGTATATACAGAGGGGTAGTATATATACAGTGTATACAGGAGTAGATGTGTATATATACAGTATATACAGAGGGGTAGTAGATGTACAGTGTATACAGGAGTAGATGTGTATATATACAGTATATACAGGGGGGTAGTAGATGTGCATTGTATACAGGAGTAGATGTGTAGATATACAGTATATACAGGGGGGTAGTAGATATACAGTGTATACAGGAGTAGATGTGTAGATATACAGTATATACAGAGGGGTAGTAGATATACAGTGTATACAGGAGTAGATGTGTATATATACAGTGTATACAGAGGGGTAGTAGATGTACAGTGTATACAGGAGTAGATGTGTATATATACAGTATATACAGAGGGGTAGTAGATATACAGTGTATACAGGAGTAGATGTGTATATATACAGTGTATACAGAGGGGTAGTATATATACAGTGTATACAGGAGTAAATGTGTATATATGCAGTATATACAGAGGGGTAGTAGATATACAGTGTATACAGGAGTAGATGTGTATATATACAGTATATTCAGGGGGTAGTAGATATACAGTGTATACAGGAGTAGATGTGTATATATACAGTATATACAGGGGGTAGTAGATATACAGTGTATACAGGAGTAGATGTGTATATATACAGTATATACAGAGGGGTAGTAGATATACAGTGTATACAGGAGTAGATGTGTATATATACAGTGTATACAGAGGGTAGTAGATATACAGTGTATACAGGAGTAGATGTGTATATATACAGTGTATACAGAGGGTAGTAGATGTACAGTGTATACAGGAGTAGATGTGTATATATACAGTGTATACAGAGGGTAGTAGATATACAGTGTATACAGGAGTAGAAATGTATATATACAGTGTATACAGAGGGGTAGTATATATACAGTGTATACAGGAGTAGATGTGTATATACAGTGTATACAGGAGTAGATGTGTATATACAGTGTATACAGGAGTAGATGTGTATATATACAGTATATACAGAGGGGTAGTAGATGTACAGTGTATACAGGAGTAGATGTGTATATATACAGTGTATACAGCAGTAGATGTGTATATATACAGTATATACAGAGGGGTAGTATATATACAGTGTATACAGGAGTAGATGTGTATATATACAGTGTATACAGAGGGGTAGTAGATGTACAGTGTATACAGGAGTAGATGTGTATATATACAGTATATACAGAGGGGTAGTAGATGTACAGTGTATACAGGAGTAGATGTGTATATATACAGTGTATACAGAGGGGTAGTAGATGTACAGTGTATACAGGAGTAGATGTGTATATATACAGTGTATACAGAGGGGTAGTAGATATACAGTGTATACAGGAGTAGATGTGTATATATACAGTATATACAGGAGGTAGTAGATATACAGTGTATACAGGAGTAGATGTGTATATATACAGTATATACAGAGGGGTAGTAGATATACAGTGTATACAGGAGTAGATGTGTATATATACAGTGTATACAGAGGGTAGTAGATGTACAGTGTATACAGGAGTAGATGTGTATATATACAGTGTATACAGAGGGTAGTAGATATACAGTGTATACAGGAGTAGATGTGTATATATACAGTATATACAGAGGGTAGTAGATGTACAGTGTATACAGGAGTAGATGTGTATATATACAGTGTATACAGAGGGTAGTAGATATACAGTGTATACAGGAGTAGATGTGTATATATACAGTGTATACAGAGGGTAGTAGATATACAGTGTATACAGGAGTAGATGTGTATATATACAGTATATACAGAGGGGTAGTAGATATACAGTGTATACAGGAGTAGATGTTTATATATACAGTATATACAGAGTGGTAGTAGATATACAGTGTATACAGGAGTAGATGTGTATATATACAGTATATACAGAGGGGTAGTAGATATACAGTGTATACAGGAGTAGATGTGTATATATATAGTATATACAGAGGGTAGTAGATATACAGTGTATACAGGAGTAGATGTGTATATATACAGTATATACAGAGGGTAGTAGATGTACAGTGTATACAGGAGTAGATGTGTAGATATACAGTATATACAGAGGGTAGTAGATATACAGTGTATACAGGAGTAGATGTGTATATATACAGTATATACAGAGGGTAGTAGATATACAGTGTATACAGGAGTAGATGTGTATATATACAGTATATACAGAGGGGTAGTAGATATACAGTGTATACAGGAGTAGATGTGTATATATACAGTGTATACAGAGGGTAGTAGATATACAGTGTATACAGGAGTAGATGTGTATATATACAGTATATACAGAGGGTAGTAGATATACAGTGTATACAGGAGTAGATGTGTATATATACAGTATATACAGGGGGTAGTAGATGTACAGTGTATACAGGAGTAGATGTGTATATATACAGTATATACAGGGGGTAGTAGATGTACAGTGTATACAGGAGTAGATGTGTATATATACAGTGTATACAGAGGGGTAGTAGATGTACAGTGTATACAGTAGTAGATGTGTATATATACAGTATATACAGAGGGGTAGTAGATATACAGTGTATACAGGAGTAGATGTGTATATATACAGTATATACAGAGGGGTAGTAGATATACAGTGTATACAGGAGTAGATGTGTATATATACAGTATATACAGATGGGTAGTAGATATACAGTCTATACAGCAGTAGATGTGTATATATACAGAGTATACAGAGGGGTAGTAGATGTACAGTGTATACAGGAGTAGATGTGTATATATACAGTATATACAGAGGGGTAGTAGATATACAGTGTATACAGCAGTAGATGTGTATATATACAGTGTATACAGAGGGGTAGTAGATGTACAGTGTATACAGGAGTAGATGTGTATATATACAGTATATACAGGGGGTAGTAGATGTGTATATATACAGTATATACAGAGGGGTAGTAGATATACAGTGTATACAGGAGTAGATGTGTATATATATAGTATATACAGAGGGGTAGTAGATGTACAGTGTATACAGGAGTAGATGTGTTTATATACAGTGTATACAGAGGGGTAGTAGATATACAGTGTATACAGCAGTAGATGTGTATATATACAGTGTATACAGAGGGGTAGTAGATGTACAGTGTATACAGGAGTAGATGTGTATATATACAGTATATACAGAGGGGTAGTAGATATACAGTGTATACAGGAGTAGATGTGTATATATACAGTGTATACAGAGGGGTAGTAGATATACAGTGTATACAGCAGTAGATGTGTATATATACAGTGTATACAGAGGGGTAGTAGATATACAGTGTATACAGGAGTAGATGTGTATATATAAAGTGTAGACAGAGGGGTAGTAGATGTACAGTGTATACAGGAGTAGATGTGTATATATACAGTATATACAGAGGGGTAGTAGATGTACAGTGTATACAGTAGTAGATGTGTATATATACAGTGAATACAGGGGGTAGTATATATACGGAGTATACAGGAGTAGATGTGTATATATACAGTGTATATAGAGGGGTAGTAGATATACAGTGTATACAGGAGTAGATGTGTAGATATACAGTGTATACAGGGGGTAGTAGATATACAGTGTATACAGGAGTAGATGAGTATATATACAGTATATACAGAGGGTAGTAGATGTACAGTGTATACAGGAGTAGATATGTATATATACAGTGTATACAGAGGGTAGTAGATATACAGTGTATACAGGAGTAGATGTGTATATATACAGTGTATACAGAGGGGTAGTAGATGTGTATATATACAGTGTATACAGGAGTAGATGTGTATATATACAGTGTATATAGAGGGTAGTAGATGTACAGTGTATACAGGAGTAGATGTGTATATATACAGTGTATACAGAGGGTAGTAGATATACAGTGTATAAAGGAGTAGATGTGTATATATACAGTATATACAGAGGGTAGTAGATATACAGTGTATACAGGAGTAGATGTGTATATATACAGTATATACAGAGGGTAGTAGATATACAGTGTATACAGGAGTAGATGTGTATATATACAGTATATACAGAGGGGTAGTAGATATACAGTGTATACAGGAGTAGATGTGTATATATACAGTATATACAGAGGGGTAGTAGATATACAGTGTATACAGGAGTAGATGTGTATATATACAGTATATACAGAGGGGTAGTAGATGTACAGTGTATACAGGAGTAGATGTGTATATATACAGTGTATACAGGAGTAGATGTGTATATATACAGTGTATATAGAGGGGTAGTAGATGTACAGTGTATACAGGAGTAGATGTGTATATATACAGTATATACAGGGGGGTAGTAGATACAGTGTATACAGGAGTAGATGTGTATATATACAGTATATACAGGGGGTAGTAGATATACAGTGTATACAGGAGTAGATGTGTATATATACAGTATATACAGAGGGGTAGTATATATACAGTGTATACAGGAGTAGATGTGTATATATACAGTGTATACAGAGGGGTAGTAGATGTACAGTGTATACAGGAGTAGATGTGTATATATACAGTGTATACAGAGGGGTAGTAGATGTACAGTGTATACAGGAGTAGATGTGTATATACAGTGTATACAGGAGTAGATGTGTATATACAGTGTATACAGGAGTAGATGTGTATATATACAGTATATACAGAGGGGTAGTAGATGTACAGTGTATACAGGAGTAGATGTGTATATATACAGTGTATACAGGAGTAGATGTGTATATATACAGTATATACAGAGGGGTAGTAGATGTACAGTGTATACAGGAGTAGATGTGTATATATACAGTGTATACAGCAGTAGATGTGTATATATACAGTATATACAGAGGGGTAGTATATATACAGTGTATACAGGAGTAGATGTGTATATATACAGTGTATACAGAGGGGTAGTAGATGTACAGTGTATACAGGAGTAGATGTGTATATATACAGTATATACAGAGGGTAGTAGATATACAGTGTATACAGGAGTAGATGTGTATATATACAGTATATACAGAGGGTAGTAGATATACAGTGTATACAGGAGTAGATGTGTATATATACAGTATATACAGAGGGTAGTAGATATACAGTGTATACAGGAGTAGATGTGTATATATACAGTATATACAGAGGGGTAGTAGATATACAGTGTATACAGGAGTAGATGTGTATATATACAGTATATACAGAGGGGTAGTATATATACAGTGTATACAGGAGTAGATGTGTATATATACAGTGTATACAGAGGGGTAGTAGATGTACAGTGTATACAGGAGTAGATGTGTATATATACAGTGTATACAGAGGGGTAGTAGATATACAGTGTATACAGGAGTAGATGTGTATATATACACAGTATATACAGGAGGTAGTAGATATACAGTGTATACAGGAATAGATGTGTATATATACAGTATATACAGAGGGGTAGTAGATATACAGTGTATACAGGAGTAGATGTGTATATATACAGTGTATACAGAGGGGTAGTAGATGTACAGTGTATACAGGAGTAGATGTGTATATATACAGTATATACAGAGGGGTAGTAGATATACAGTGTATACAGGAGTAGATGTGTATATATACAGTATATACAGAGTGGTAGTAGATATACAGTGTATACAGGAGTAGATGTGTATATATACAGTATATACAGAGGGGTAGTAGATGTGTATATATACAGTGTGATGGACTGAACCATCACTGGGGCTGCTGGAGAAGACTGAGAGCTAGCCTCCTTCCTACGGACTATGGACCCAGAACCATGGAGACCCCCTCAGACCTCTTGGGGGTTACAAGGAACAGTGAGCCCTGATTTATGTGTGGACTTTATAGGCCTTATCGTTCCTGTTGTCCATTGAAGGTGCAGGGGTGAACCCAGCTATACAAGAAGGGTTAACTCTGCACTGAGGCTCCCAGGAAAGGTGTTGGTTCATTTGTCCCTTTGTTCTGTTGGGCTAGTGATGGGATTAAGTAGCTGACTCCGGGGTGGAGGAGGAGATCACCCTCTGATACACTCAGGAGATAATCCCATCACATGTGTCTCCTCTCTTCCTATTCATCATTGAGACACTGGGGGGATCTGTTTGATTGCGTTATAATGTTAGACCACCTGAACTGTGTATGTATAGTGAGTTAGTCCATTGTCTGAGTTAACTGTATCCCAGGCAGAGGGGGTGTACCCCTGGCCTGTGGATCTGTATAAATTGTGAGTGCTGGCTGTCATTAAAGTGTCCTGTTCTACCCTTCATGAAGTCTGGGCTCATGTTTGGGGGATTGGAGAACTACACTCTGGGGATTGCTATAATCATTATACTCTCCAGAGTATATTCCCTCGCTCTTGTGAGAGCTGTTCTTGTTCCTGTTTCGCTCTCTGGACTAAGGAGAGGTACGGCGAAAACCCAAACTAAGCTGAGGCGGTTCGTGGGGTTTGAGGTGGTTCTGGTGTCGAGTGCAGTGCTGATGGTCCTTGGCAAGCACTAGGCGCATCGGTCGACGGAGGCACCCAGTTGGGGTGGCAGGCGTTCCGTCACATTGGTGGCAGCGGTGGGATGGCGTCCTAGTGCGAGGAGAAGCAGCTCTGAGACACCGTTTGTGGAATTACAAACTGAGGGCAACGCTAGTATCCGTACAGCGCCCCTGGGAGCAAAGGGATCCAGCGACTTGGAGCAGACAAGTATGGAAGGCTCTGGCTCTGGAGATAATTGGCTGGCCGAAGTAAGGCAGCGAGTGGCCCAGTATGGGGATGATGTACCCATGGAGACACGCCGGGTGATCTGGAACCAGGTCATGGCCGAGCGAAACACAAGGCTGGACCGAGAATTCCGGCTGGCGAAAAAGATGGAGTATGCTCAGCAGAAGGAGCGTTATAGCAGCCAAAGAGAGGCTTCATTCGAGGAGGTTAACCATTTCCCGGAGGCGGCCAGAGGAACCCGAGTAGGGGTCCTCATAGACTGGTCCTGTGAGGAACCACAACAGGCAGGTGGAGATGGGACTGAGGTCTCTCCACCGGGCCCACTGGGATGCTGGGAAGCTGGCCCCGATCCCCAGCAGCAGCCGGAGTTACTGGGTGCAGATGCAGGTGGTCCATACTCTCAAATGTTGAGGGACCTCATAGACTGGTCCTGGGAAGACCCACAGATGGCAGGTGGAGATGGGACTGTGGTCTCACTACCGGCCCTACAGGGATGCTGGGCAGTCGGCCCAGATCCCCAGCGGCAGAGTACATTACAGGGAGGAGAGACCACCGGTTTCACTCCCCAGCAACAGAGCGCATTATTGGAAGGGGAGACAGTCGGTTCCCCTCTCCACCAGCAGAGAGAGTGTCAGGGAGAAGAGCCTGTTACCCCTCTCCCCAGCGGCTGAAGGTGTGTAAGGGAGAGGAGCTTATACCCCCTCTCCCCAGCGGCAGCGTAGCCCACCAAGGGGAGACACTAAGCCCCCACCAGCGCAGATGGGACCGCGGTCTCTGCACCCAAGCTACAGGGAGTACGGACAGTCGGTCCTGCTCCCCAGCGGCAGAGTATTCTACCAGGAGGGAGAGCCTCGTTCCCCTCCCCAGCGGCAGCCCAGCCCACCAAGGGGAGATGATAAGCCCCACACCAGTGCAGATGGGACCGTGGTCTCTGTGCCCAAACCACAGGGGTAGGGACAGTCGGCCCTGTTCCCCAGCAGCAGGGCTGTATATCCAAAGGGGAGACAGCCTGTCTTCTCCTCCAGCAGCAACACCAGGTCCAGAGGGAGGAGCGTGCTAACCCTTCTCCTCAGCTGGGATCCAACCAGGCTATTCCCGTGGTAGCGCTGGCACCAGGGCGGAGTACCGCTGGTCTCTACCCACTCAGCAACCCACCGATCCGGAAGGCTAGTACCCCCAGAGCTGTGGTGGAGCCCGGGACATGAACAAGCTACCCACTACCCCAGGTGCAATAACCAATTCTTGTGGGTGGGCCACTCTGTTGATTATGTTTTGTGGGTGGGCTGCTGGACTAACCAAGGCACTGACCGACAGGAGGTCAGATACCTCGTTAGTCTACTGTTGGGAGGGGAGAAATGTGATGGACTGAACCATCACTGGGGCTGCTGGAGAAGACTGAGAGCTAGCCTCCTTCCTACGGACTATGGACCCAGAACCATGGAGACCCCCTCAGACCTCTTGGGGGTTACAAGGAACAGTGAGCCCTGATTTATGTGTGGACTTTATAGGCCTTATCGTTCCTGTTGTCCATTGAAGGTGCAGGGGTGAACCCAGCTATACAAGAAGGGTTAACTCTGCACTGAGGCTCCCAGGAAAGGTGTTGGTTCATTTGTCCCTTTGTTCTGTTGGGCTAGTGATGGGATTAAGTAGCTGACTCCGGGGTAGAGGGGTGGATCACCCCACAATACACTCAGGAGATAATCCCATCACATGTGTCTCCTCTCTTCCTATTCATCATTGAGACACTGGGGGATCTGTTTGATTGCGTTATAATGTTAGACCACCTGAACTGTGTATGTATAGTGAGTTAGTCCATTGTCTGAGTTAACTGTATCCCAGGCAGAGGGGTGTACCCCTGGCCTGTGGATCTGTATAAATTGTGAGTGCTGGCTGTCATTAAAGTGTCCTGTTCTACCCTTCATGAAGTCTGGGCTCATGTTTGGGGGATTGGAGAACTACACTCTGGGGATTGCTATAATCATTATACTCTCCAGAGTATATTCCCTCGCTCTTGTGAGAGCTGTTCTTGTTCCTGTTTCGCTCTCTGGACTAAGGAGAGGTACGGCGAAAACCCAAACTAAGCTGAGGCGGTTCGTGGGGTTTGAGGTGGTTCTGGTGTCGAGTGCAGTGCTGATGGTCCTTGGCAAGCACTAGGCGCATCGGTCGACGGAGGCACCCAGTTGGGGTGGCAGGCGTTCCGTCACATACAGTATATACAGAGGGGTAGTAGATATACAGTGTATACAGGAGTAGATGTGTATATATACAGTATATACAGAGGGGTAGTAGATATACAGTGTATACAGGAGTAGATGTGTATATATACAGTGTATACAGAGGGGTAGTAGATATACAGTGTATACAGGGGTAGATGTGTATATATACAGTATATACATAGGGGTAGTAGATATACAGTGTATACAGGAGTAGATGTGTATATATACAGTATATACAGGGGGTAGTAGATGTACAGTGTATACAGGAGTAGATGTGTATATATACAGTATATACAGGGGGTAGTAGATGTACAGTGTATACAGGAGTAGATGTGTATATATACAGTGTATACAGAGGGGTAGTAGATGTACAGTGTATACAGTAGTAGATGTGTATATATACAGTATATACAGAGGGGTAGTAGATATACAGTGTATACAGGAGTAGATGTGTATATATACAGTATATACAGAGGGGTAGTAGATATACAGTGTATACAGGAGTAGATGTGTATATATACAGTATATACAGATAGGTAGTAGATATACAGTGTATACAGCAGTAGATGTGTATATATACAGTGTATACAGAGGGGTAGTAGATGTACAGTGTATACAGGAGTAGATGTGTATATATACAGTATATACAGAGGGGTAGTAGATATACAGTGTATACAGCAGTAGATGTGTATATATACAGTGTATACAGAGGGGTAGTAGATGTACAGTGTATACAGGAGTAGATGTGTATATATACAGTGTATACAGTGGGTAGTAGATATACAGTGTATACAGAGGGGTAGTAGATATACAGTGTATACAGGAGTAGATGTGTATATATACAGTGTATACAGAGGGGTAGTAGATGTACAGTGTATACAGGAGTAGATGTGTATATATACAGTATATACAGAGGGGTAGTAGATATACAGTGTATACAGGAGTAGATGTGTATATATACAGTGTATACAGAGGGGTAGTAGATATACAGTGTATACAGGAGTAGATGTGTATATATACAGTGTATACAGAGGGGTAGTAGATGTACAGTGTATACAGGAGTAGATGTGTATATATACAGTATATACAGAGGGGTAGTAGATGTACAGTGTATACAGTAGTAGATGTGTATATATACAGTGAATACAGGGGGTAGTATATATACGGAGTATACAGGAGTAGATGTGTATATATACAGTGTATATAGAGGGGTAGTTGATATACAGTGTATACAGGAGTAGATGTGTATATATACAGTGTATACAGGGGGTAGTAGATATACAGTGTATACAGGAGTAGATGAGTATATATACAGTATATACAGAGGGGTAGTAGATGTACAGTGTATACAGGAGTAGATATGTATATATACAGTGTATACAGGGGGTAGTAGATATACAGTGTATACAGGAGTAGATGTGTATATATACAGTGTATACAGAGGGGTAGTAGATGTGTATATATACAGTGTATACAGGAGTAGATGTGTATATATACAGTGTATATAGAGGGGTAGTAGATGTACAGTGTATACAGGAGTAGATGTGTATATATACAGTGTATACAGAGGGGTAGTAGATATACAGTGTATAAAGGAGTAGATGTGTATATATACAGTATATACAGAGGGGTAGTAGATATACAGTGTATACAGGAGTAGATGTGTATATATACAGTATATACAGAGGGGTAGTAGATATACAGTGTATACAGGAGTAGATGTGTATATATACAGTATATACAGAGGGGTAGTAGATATACAGTGTATACAGGAGTAGATGTGTATATATACAGTATATACAGAGGGGTAGTAGATATACAGTGTATACAGGAGTAGATGTGTATATATACAGTATATACAGAGGGGTAGTAGATGTACAGTGTATACAGGAGTAGATGTGTATATATACAGTGTATACAGGAGTAGATGTGTATATATACAGTGTATATAGAGGGGTAGTAGATGTACAGTGTATACAGGAGTAGATGTGTATATATACAGTATGTACAGGGGGGTAGTAGATATACAGTGTATACAGGAGTAGATGTGTATATATACAGTATATACAGGGGGTAGTAGATATACAGTGTATACAGGAGTAGATGTGTATATATACAGTATATACAGAGGGGTAGTAGATATACAGTGTATACAGGAGTAGATATGTATATATACAGTGTATACAGGGGGTAGTAGATATACAGTGTATACAGGAGTAGATGTGTATATATACAGTGTATACAGAGGGGTAGTAGATGTGTATATATACAGTGTATACAGGAGTAGATGTGTATATATACAGTATATACAGAGGGGTAGTATATATACAGTGTATACAGGAGTAGATGTGTATATATACAGTATATACAGGGGGGTAGTATATATACAGTGTATACAGGAGTAGATGTGTATATATACAGTGTATACAGAGGGGTAGTAGATATACAGTGTATACAGGAGTAGATGTGTATATATACAGTATATACAGAGGGGTAGTAGATGTACAGTGTATACAAGAGTAGATGTGTATATATACAGTGTATACAGAGGGGTAGTAGATATACAGTGTATACAGGAGTAGATGTGTATATATACAGTATATACAGAGGGGTAGTAGATGTACAGTGTATACAGGAGTAGATGTGTATATATACAGTGTATACAGAGGGTAGTAGATATACAGTGTATACAGGAGTAGATGTGTATATATACAGTATATACAGAGGGTAGTAGATATACAGTGTATACAGGAGTAGATGTGTATATATACAGTATATACAGAGGGTAGTAGATATACAGTGTATACAGGAGTAGATGTGTATATATACAGTATATACAGAGGGTAGTAGATATACAGTGTATACAGGAGTAGATGTGTATATATACAGTATATACAGAGGGTAGTAGATATACAGTGTATACAGGAGTAGATGTGTATATATACAGTATATACAGAGGGTAGTAGATGTACAGTGTATACAGGAGTAGATGTGTATATATACAGTATATACAGAGGGTAGTAGATATACAGTGTATACAGGAGTAGATGTGTATATATACAGTATATACAGAGGGGTAGTAGATATACAGTGTATACAGGAGTAGATGTGTATATATACAGTATATACAGAGGGTAGTAGATATACAGTGTATACAGGAGTAGATGTGTATATATACAGTATATACAGAGGGGTAGTAGATATACAGTGTATACAGGAGTAGATGTGATATACAGTGTATACAGGAGTAGATGTATATATACAGAGGGGTAGTAGATATACAGTGTATACAGGAGTAGATGTGTATATATACAGTATATACAGAGGGTAGTAGATATACAGTGTATACAGGAGTAGATGTGTATATATACAGTGTATACAGAGGGTAGTAGATATACAGTGTATACAGGAGTAGATGTGTATATATACAGTATATACAGAGGGTAGTAGATATACAGTGTATACAGGAGTAGATGTGTATATATACAGTGTATACAGAGGGGTAGTAGATATACAGTGTATACAGGAGTAGATGTGTATATATACAGTGTATACAGAGGGTAGTAGATGTACAGTGTATACAGGAGTAGATGTGTATATATACAGTATATACAGAGGGTAGTAGATGTACAGTGTATACAGGAGTAGATGTGTATATATACAGTATATACAGAGGGTAGTAGATATACAGTGTATACAGGAGTAGATGTGTATATATACAGTATATACAGAGGGTAGTAGATATACAGTGTATACAGGAGTAGATGTGTATATATACAGTGTATACAGGAGTAGATGTGTATATATACAGTGTATACAGAGGGTAGTAGATGTACAGTGTATACAGGAGTAGATGTGTATATATACAGTATATACAGAGGAGTAGTAGATATACAGTGTATACAGGAGTAGATGTGTATATATACAGTATATACAGAGGGTAGTAGATATACAGTGTATACAGGAGTAGATGTGTATATATACAGTATATACAGAGGGTAGTAGATATACAGTGTATACAGGAGTAGATGTGTATATATACAGTATATACAGAGGGTAGTAGATATACAGTGTATACAGGAGTAGATGTGTATATATACAGTATATACAGAGGGGTAGTAGATATACAGTGTATACAGGAGTAGATGTGTATATATACAGTGTATACAGAGGGTAGTAGATATACAGTGTATACAGGAGTAGATGTGTATATATACAGTATATACAGAGGGGTAGTAGATGTACAGTGTATACAGGAGTAGATGTGTATATATACAGTATATACAGAGGGTAGTAGATATACAGTGTATACAGGAGTAGATGTGTATATATACAGTATATACAGAGGGTAGTAGATGTACAGTGTATACAGGAGTAGATGTGTATATATACAGTATATACAGAGGGTAGTAGATATACAGTGTATACAGGAGTAGATGTGTATATATACAGTGTATACAGAGGGTAGTAGATATACAGTGTATACAGGAGTAGATGTGTATATATACAGTATATACAGAGGGGTAGTAGATATACAGTGTATACAGGAGTAGATGTGTATATATACAGTGTATACAGAGGGGTAGTATATATACAGTGTATACAGGAGTAGATGTGTATATATACAGTATATACAGAGGGGTAGTAGATATACAGTGTATACAGGAGTAGATGTGTATATATACAGTATATACAGAGGGTAGTAGATATACAGTGTATACAGGAGTAGATGTGTATATATACAGTATATACAGAGGGGTAGTATATATACAGTGTATACAGGAGTAGATGTGTATATATACAGTATATACAGAGGGTAGTAGATGTACAGTGTATACAGGAGTAGATGTGTATATATACAGTATATACAGAGGGTAGTAGATGTACAGTGTATACAGGAGTAGATGTGTATATATACAGTATATACAGAGGGTAGTAGATGTACAGTGTATACAGGAGTAGATGTGTATATATACAGTGTATACAGGAGTAGATGTGTATATATACAGTGTATACAGGAGGTAGTAGATATACAGTGTATACAGGAGTAGATGTGTATATATACAGTGTATACAGAGGGTAGTAGATATACAGTGTATACAGGAGTAGATGTGTATATATACAGTATATACAGAGGGTAGTAGATATACAGTGTATACAGGAGTAGATGTGTATATATACAGTATATACAGAGGGTAGTAGATGTACAGTGTATACAGGAGTAGATGTGTATATATACAGTATATACAGAGGGTAGTAGATATACAGTGTATACAGGAGTAGATGTGTATATATACAGTATATACAGAGGGTAGTAGATATACAGTGTATACAGGAGTAGATGTGTATATATACAGTGTATACAGAGGGTAGTAGATATACAGTGTATACAGGAGTAGATGTGTATATATACAGTATATACAGAGGGGTAGTAGATATACAGTGTATACAGGAGTAGATGTGTATATATACAGTATATACAGAGGGTAGTAGATATACAGTGTATACAGGAGTAGATGTGTATATATACAGTATATACAGAGGGTAGTAGATGTACAGTGTATACAGGAGTAGATGTGTATATATACAGTATATACAGAGGGGTAGTAGATGTACAGTGTATACAGGAGTAGATGTGTATATATACAGTATATACAGAGGGTAGTAGATATACAGTGTATACAGGAGTAGATGTGTATATATACAGTGTATACAGAGGGTAGTAGATATACAGTGTATACAGGAGTAGATGTGTATATATACAGTATATACAGAGGGTAGTAGATGTACAGTGTATACAGGAGTAGATGTGTATATATACAGTATATACAGGAGGTAGTAGATATACAGTGTATACAGGAGTAGATGTGTATATATACAGTGTATACAGGGGGGTAGTATATATACGGTGTATACAGGAGTAGATGTGTATATATACAGTATATACAGAGGGGTAGTAGATATACAGTGTATACAGGAGTAGATGTGTATATATACAGTATATACAGAGGGGTAGTAGATATACAGTGTATACAGGAGTAGATGTGTATATATACAGTATATACAGAGGGGTAGTAGATGTACAGTGTATACAGGAGTAGATGTGTATATATACAGTATATACAGAGGGGTAGTAGATATACAGTGTATACAGGAGTAGATGTGTATATATACAGTGTATACAGGAGTAGATGTGTATATGTACAGTGTATACAGAGTAGATGTGTATATATACAGTGTATACAGAGGGGTAGTATATATACAGTGTATACAGGAGTAGATGTGTATATATACAGTATATACAGGGGGTAGTAGATGTACAGTGTATACAGGAGTAGATGTGTATATATACAGTATATACAGAGGGGTAGTAGATGTACAGTGTATACAAGAGTAGATGTGTATATATACAGTGTATACAGAGGGGTAGTAGCTGTACAGTGTATACAGCAGTAGATGTGTATATATACAGTGTATACAGAGGGTTAGTAGATGTACAGTGTATACAAGAGTAGATGTGTATATATACAGTATATACAGAGGGGTAGTAGATGTACAGTGTATACAGGAGTAGATGTGTATATATACAGTATATACAGAGGGGTAGTAGATGTACAGTGTAAACTGGAGTAGATGTGTATATATATAGTGTATACAGAGGGGTAGTAGATATACAGTGTATACAGCAGTAGATGTGTATATATACAGTATATACAGAGGGGTAGTAGATGTACAGTGTATACAGGAGTAGATGTGTATATATACAGTATATACAGAGGGGTAGTAGATGTACAGTGTAAACTGGAGTAGATGTGTATATATACAGTGTATACAGGAGTAGATGTGTATATATATAGTGTATACAGAGGGGTAGTAGATATACAGTGTATACAGGAGTAGATGTGTATATATACAGTGTATACAGGGGGGTAGTATATATACGGTGTATACAGGAGTAGATGTGTATATATACAGTGTATACAGGGGGTAGTAGATGTACAGTGTATACAGGAGTAGATGTGTATATATACAGTATATACAGGGGGTAGTAGATGTACAGTGTATACAGGAGTAGATGTGTATATATACAGTATATACAGAGGGGTAGTAGATGTACAGTGTATACAGGAGTAGATGTGTGTATATACAGTATATACAGGGGGTAGTAGATGTACAGTGTATACAGGAGTAGATGTGTATATATACAGTATATACAGAGGGGTAGTAGATATACAGTGTATACAGGAGTAGATGTGTATATATACAGTATATACAGAGGGGTAGTAGATATACAGTGTATACAGGAGTAGATGTGTACAGATGTACAGTATATACAGAGGGGTAGTAGATGTTAGGGCAGACACAGGGTGATGCACACATGCAGTGTAGTGCGGGGGGCGGGTGTGTCCTCCTACTCCTCCTCACCACTATCAGGAGGCGGGGCCCGCCTCTTGCTGAATGGAAAAAAAAATTATAGTGACAAGATGGAGTGGAGGAGGAGGACGAGGTGATCCTCGAAGCAGCCCAGACATGGCAGTGGCCAGGAGAGTCTTCCATCTCCAGCCATGTGGTGAGTGAGAGCCGCTCCCCTCCTGCCCCGGGACCCTCCGGTACCGCGCCCTTAGTGATGTGTGCACGGTGTGTAATGTGTGTATAGTGTGATGTGTGCATGGTATGTGATGTGTATATAGTGTGATGTGTATATAGTGTTTGAGTGATATAACTGTTCAATGTACATACTGAGTTCATTCATTATGTATATTGTGTGTCCTGCATATACCTTATATATAGTGTGTCCTATGATGTATTGGGTGTGCATCATACTACACACAATATACATACACTATGCACATGTTATACAGTGTGTCGTAAGATGTATATAATGTGTGTGACCGTATGTTGTATACCGTGTACATGGGGTATAGCTGTGTATGTACATGTGACAGTATGGTGGATACCGTGTTCATGGGGTATAGCTGTGTATCTACATGTGACAGTACGGTGTATACCGTGTACATGGGGTATAGCTGTGTATGTACATGTGACAGTACGGTGTATACCGTGTACATGGGGTATAGCTGTGTATGTACATGTAACAGTACGGTCTATACCGTGTACATGGGGTATAGCTGTGTATGTACATGTGACAGTACGGTGTATACCGTGTACATGGGGTATAGCTGTGTATGTACATGTGACAGTACGGTGTATACCGTGTACATAGGGTATAGCTGTGTATGTACATGTGACAGTACGGTGTATGCCGTGTACATGGGGTATAGCTGTGTATGTACATGTGACAGTACGTTGTATACCGTGTACATGGGGTATAGCTGTGTATGTACATGTGACAGTACGGTGTATACCGTGTACATGGGGTATAGCTGTGTATGTACATGTGACAGTACGGTGTATACCGTGTACATAGGAGTATAGCTGTGTATGTACATGTGACAGTACGGTGTATACCGTGTACATGAGGTATAGCTGTGTATGTACATGTGACAGTACGGTGTATACCGTGTACATAGAGTATAGCTGTGTATGTACATGTGACAGTACGGTGTATGCCGTGTACATGGGGTATAGCTGTGTATGTACATGTGACAGTACGGTGTATACCGTGTACATGAGGTATAGCTGTGTATGTACATGTGACAGTACGGTGTATACCGTGTACATGAGAGGTATAGCTGTGTATGTACATGTGACAGTACGGTGTATACCGTGTACATGAGGTATAGCTGTGTATGTACATGTGACAGTACGGTGTATACCGTGTACATGGGGTATAGCTGTGTATGTACATGTGACAGTACGGTGTATACCGTGTACATAGGGTATAGCTGTGTATGTACATGTGACAGTACGGTGTATACCGTGTACATAGGGTATAGCTGTGTATGTACATGTGACAGTACGGTGTATACCGTGTACATGCGGTATAGCTGTGTGTGTACATGTGACAGTACGGTCTATACCGTGTACATGGGGTATAGCTGTGTATGTACATGTGACAGTACGGTGTATACCGTGTACATGGGGTATAGCTGTGTGTGTACATGTGACAGTACGGTGTATACCGTGTACGTGGGGTATAGCTGTGTATGTACATGTGACAGTACGGTGTATACCGTGTACATGGGGTATAGCTGTGTGTATACATGTGACAGTACGGTGACCCTTTACCTTCAGTGTCCCCCTCCCCCGGTTGGGCTCATCGGCCTGTTTGGAGGATTGATAGAGGAGCATTGTGTACCGTAATGGTTGTCATAGTCACGTGTACGCAGGTGGCTGCCATATACACAGTGTACTAGCCGGGTGCAGGGTCAATGGTCATCACTCTGACCGTGCGGCTGCGCAGGAATCAGCCTGGTGCTCATAGTTAGAGCGTGGACTTCCATATATGTGACTCGCGTATCCCTTTACGTACCTGATGGTTTTCTTTTATTTTTATTTGTGTTCATTTTTTTAAATTGCTCCCTAATATTCTTTAGGGGGCGTCCATCCCGGGACGTAGGCGAGCAGTGTGCACTACACGCCTGCCGCTGATACTGCCCTGCCCTCCCGTGGTATCAGACGCTCCGCTGCTCTTGCTGGTTTTGCTGTTATTTTTTGTTACATTTGTATTGTATTTTTTGTGGAGTTTAGATCCGCAATGTATCCGTCTCGTGTGAACGCCCCCTAAATCAGCTCTTCTGTGGGGCGTTTTTAGAAAGTCGCAAGAAGTGTTTTTCCGGGCAATAAATTGGTTTTGGTTCCGTTTTCAGCGATTTGCTTGCGTTTGTTTTTTGTTGTATTTTTGTCTATTTTGGAGAACGACTGATGATTGCCGCTCGGCCAAGATTCTGTTTCTCCGGGGAGAATTTTTGGTCCTTTATGTCTAGATGTTATTGCCTCCACCTAGTCAGATGTTGAGCGTATGGCCAGGAACCAGTCCTATCTGCCCCTCTCATCAGAATGAAGCTGTGCTGGGGCCATAGCTCTAGTGTTCCTGTGCTGGGGCCACAGCTCTAGTGTTCCTGTGCTGGGGCCACAGCTCTAGTTTTCCTGTGCTGGGGCAGTGCACGCTCCTATGTTCCTGTGCTGGGGCAGTGCACGCTCCTGTGTTCCTGTGCTGGGGCAGTGCACGCTCCTGTGTTCCTGTGCTGGGGCAGTGCACGCTCCTGTGTTCCTGTGCTGGGGCAGTGCACGCTCCTGTGTTCCTGTGCTGGGGCAGTGCACGCTCCTGTGTTCCTGTGCTGGGGCAGTGCACGCTCCTGTGTTCCTGTGCTGGGGCAGTGCACGCTCCTGTGTTCCTGTGCTGGGGCAGTGCACGCTCCTGTGTTCCTGTGCTGGGGCAGTGCACGCTCCTGTGTTCCTGTGCTGGGGCAGTGCACGCTCCTGTGTTCCTGTGCTGGGGCAGTGCACGCTCCTGTGTTCCTGTGCTGGGGCAGTGCACGCTCCTGTGATCCTGTGCTGGGGCAGTGCACGCTGCTGTGTTCCTGTGCTGGGGCAGTGCACGCTGCTGTGTTCCTGTGCTGGGGCAGTGCACGCTGCTGTGTTCCTGTGCTGGTGCAGTGCACGCTGCTGTGTTCCTGTGCTGGGGCAGTGCACGCTGCTGTGTTCCTGTGTTGGGGCAGTGCACGCTGCTGTGTTCCTGTGCTGGGGCAGTGCACGCTGCTGGGGCAGTGCACGCTGCTGGGGCAGTGCACGCTGCTGGGGCAGTGCACGCTGCTGTGTTCCTGTGCTGGGGCAGTGCACGCTGCTGTGTTCCTGTGCTGGGGCAGTGCACTCTCCTGTGCTGGGGCAGTGCACGCTCCTGTGCTGGGGCAGTGCACGCTCCTGTGCTGGGGCAGTGCACGCTCCTGTGCTGGGGCAGTGCACGCTCCTGTGCTGGGGCAGTGCACGCTCCTGTGCTCAGTCCCTGTAATGTGCTGTGTACCGCTCCACGTGTCTCAGCCTGCAGCAGCTCCCAGTGGGCTGAATCCCCAGTCACCGCACTTGCCCTCCGTGTCTGGCGCTCACCTGGTCGTCATGGTAACCAACCCTCAAGGCTGGCATCTCCTTATTGAATATGCATGAGCCGGGGCCTAGTTTTCTGTCTGGAGGGGATACCGGTTGCATTCATTTTCTGCCTGCTGTGTCTGAGGCCCTGTTATTTCTTTACTTGTTTTTTTTTACTTTACGCTATAAATTTTATATAGTTTTTTTTTTTTTTAGATTCTGATATAGATGACCTGTTCTCCGGATAGATCAACAGTATCTGGGTTTCCAACACCCAGTACCCCTCGCCGATCAGCTGTTTGATCACCAGAGCGCCACCGCTTACCAGCTACAGCGCTGTCCACTGTATAGTGGCCATGCTTGATATTGCTGCCCAGGCCCATTCGCTTGAATGAGACTGAGCTGCGCCTAGGCCGCATGAACGTGACATAATTGGCCCAGGAAGACGCTGCGACACTCGCCAGAACGCCGCAGCGTATGCGTGTGTGGGGGTCTTTAGATATATTCTACGCACAGTAGCCGCCAGGAATTTTTGGGGAAAACGCAATGTGAACACAGCCTTACACTGACGGGCAAACTATTGGACTGCCCATTGATGACCGATGCTCGTGGCATGTTGAGAGAGCAGCATCTCTGATGTCCCACCGGTGGTGATGGTGAGGGCTCAGCTTCTGGCCCACCTCCACGTTCCTCATGCTGTTATGGAGGGATTCTTCTTGCTTTGATGGGATGTGTGGCTCGTCTGTGTATGTCCCAGCGTGGTCGGCCTAGTAATATCTCATTTATAAGGCGTAATAATGCGCACTTACATAACGTTACAGCATGAAGTGTGTGTTAGGGCATCCCGCACACTGGCACAGCCCGACCTCGTGTGAAATCCTCCTAACAGAGCCCCCATTCATCCTGCTACCTGATCTAATAAAGGGGTCTCAGTTCCCGGGCTGTCCGTAGGCCTCGCTCACTTGGAGCCACACGGGCACCTGGCGCGCTGTTTACTGGTGTGATACAAATGTTCAGTCCCTGCCCCGACCTTCAGCCCGTGTCCAGGGTAAGACGCCTTCACTTTTCCTCTGCTCAGCTGCTTCTGTTTTGGGGAAAGCTGGCTTGCAATCTTTGTTGGATGGTAATGGCATCTCGTCACCTGTCACCGAGCATTTCTGTAAATGGAGGCAACTGAGAAAGGGCTGAGTAGAGTTAGGAAGATTGAGTTCTACGTACTGGGGATTTCCATGGAAATTTCCCGTCAGCAGTGTATCCTTCCTCGGCTTCGGGACCTTCTGTCCCATTCAGACCTTACTCTGATCTTCTGTCACATTCAGACCTTACTCTGATCTTTTCTCCCATTCAGCGCCTATTCTGATCTTCTGCCCCATTCGGCCCTACTCTGATCTTCTGTCCCATTCGGACCCTACTCTAACCTGCGTTTTGTCTTCACGTGTAGAAGGTTTTCTGAGGACCTTGGTTATTCTCTCGTCCTCTGCTGATAAACTCAGTCGGTTCAACAATAAGTCGCCCCCTTAACAGTGACCTCCACAGAGCTCCGTTCCCTTAAAATGTGACCTCCACAACACGCCGCCCCCTTAACACTGACCTCTATAGCGGATCGTCCCCTTTAACATTGACCTCTACAGCGTTCGCCCCCTTAACAGTGACCTCTACAGCGTTCGCCCCCTTAACAGTGACCTCTACAGCGTTCGTCCCCTTAACAGTGACCTCTACAGCGGCCGCCCCCTTAACAGTGACCTCAACAGCAGCCCACCTCATTAACAGTGGCCTCAACAGCAGCCCATCTCCTTAACAGTCACCTCAACAGCAGCGGGTCATGTGACCAGGCTTCTATTGGCTAATGCATTTTTGGGGAATATCTCAGGTCCTAGAGAGCTGAGACCCGGTCTAAAACCTTCCCGGACACCTGTGTGCCAAATTTCGTTATTGTAAATGCGGCGGTGCGGATTCCTTTAGCGGACATGCATAGACACGTACATACACTCAGCTTTATGTATTAGATTATTTGGATACACTATAGTAGTAGTTTAATGACGGGCACTGCAGGATAACATTCAGGTATTAAGTTTTGGCTATGTTCTCTTCACATTTGCGTCCAAATGTCGTAGAGTGCATCAAAACGACAGAACTTGACAAAACCTGATGGACCAGTCAGTAGGGTCCATTGGATGACCCTGGCATCCATCGTATGATATCTGAGACAGTGTTATCACGCAGACATAAACCATCACAAAAATGTGAACGGAGTGTAAAAGGTGCAAATATATCTGTGTTATAGTAAAATTTGGGGTGGAGGGTCTACTTTGCTTGTTGCCCGGAGCCCCCGGCCGTTGCCTGACATTGGATTCCTCGCAGATCCCTCTGATATCAACAAATCCCATTGTTATGGAGGTGGGCGTGGAAACACTTAGCTTAGGGCTAATCCTAATGGTGCTATCCTGGCAGTCTCCTGGAATTTACCCTTTATCCTCTATACAGGGATCTAGACTTTGCTGTAGGGAAACCACCAGGCCACTATTCCCTGGAGTAGTCTCGGAGTTCTGGTGGCCCACGGAGGTCAGATGCACTGAGGAGTCAGGCAGAATTGTAGTCAGGAGCAGGCTGAGGTCAGGCAATGTAGAATCAATATTGGTAACAGGCACAGGGCAGATCAGACAGCGGAGGGCCAGATAACCGTAAATGGGCAAAGTTCAGTACACAGGCAGACAACAGATCAGCACACTTTTGCATGAAACATGGCAAGCTAAAAAAGCTTTTGCTCAGGCATCCGCCCTCTGGGGAGGGTTTGGAAATACTCCATGGTTGCCATCTATTGACTAGTAAAAATTAGAGTGCGTGTCGTCTGGGCCTTTGAGTCCGAGGGAATGCCGCTCTGTGGGCAGAGGAAGACCTTGCTGTCCAGCCCGGAGGAAGACCGGTTCTGTCCTGCTGGATGAGTGCACTAGAGCAGCAGCGCTATCTCTGATGTCATGGAAAAGAAAGATCAGTCACTGTGGATTTCAACATGCCCGATCCTTTTCTTCTGTTGCTAGGGGAGCCAACACCAGAAGCAGCTTGTCGCCATTGAAACAACGTGCTCTCGGCATTGCCTGCATATTTATTGGGAGGTCAAACAAGCCGATTGCTTGTTGGGTGTAGAACAGCTTTAGAGATGGACCTATGGATATTTGGTGGTGCCAAGAGTAAGGCCTCATGCACACGACGTTCCGCAAAAAATACGGATGGCGTCCGTGTACATTCTGTATTTTGTGGAGTTTTTCTGGAGCAGCTGGCCCCTAATAGAACAGTACTATCCTTGTCCGTAATGCGGACAATAATGGGACATGTTCTATTTTTTTGCGGAACGTAAATACAGAAACGGAATGAACACAGAGTAACTTCAGCCAGGATGCTACACTGACAGATACTCTGTGCTGGGATCCCCGACATGACAGACCGCTCTCTCCATTCACAAAGCCCCGTCTAGTAGAATCAGCTTAATTTTAAGTGGGGGATGGTGCAGATGGATACCAGTGCAGGATGAATAAAATCCACTTACTTCGGTAGGGGGGGCTCGTCTGGTAGGTTAAGGGAACCACAGCCACAGACGTACCTCCCCCACGATGTCCAGGTTCGCTTAATCGAGGCCAATCGAGGGGGGGCACCCTCCAGGAGCCACTGGAACTAACCGTGTACGGAGCCAGAAGCGGACAGCTCCATCCACTTTTTTTTTAGTTTTCCGTTTTTGCGTCCCTTGATACTGGCCACGTGATATCACTGCAGCCAACTAAGTCAGGAAGCGTATAACACACCACTTAAATGGCTGAGAATAAAACATGGCAAAAAAAAAAAAAGAGAGAACCACGCGGCACTCGCCTCCTAAATCCCGCTTTCCTCAGCGATCACAGGACCTACCTACTGGCTCCACCGCCGAGGACAGGGATTGGTTACACATTTCTCATCAGGGGCAGAAATGTTGCAGTTTTGCTTCTGTCATTGTGACAAGGTGACATCATTGTTTGACCTGCCGGTAACCGGGCCCCTGAATACCGCAGTGCGCTCAGTCTGAGCTCTTGGGGGGCATTTGTCGGACAAAGGGTTAATGTCGTGGACCTGCGGGTTCCTGGCTATTGGAAGGCAGGTCCACGACATTAACCCTTTATCCGACAAATGCCCTCCAAGAGCTCAGACTGAGCGCACTGCGGTATTCATCTGTACATTGTATATACACGAAGGTCACACCCTTTTAATCGCACACCCCCTGCGGCCAGCGCTTTGTTTTCCATGGAGTCCGACCAAGCCTGCCCATGTTTTTGCTGACTCTTGTTTTAAGGCGCTGTAAGAAATGCTTGTTTTCTACGATCCTTGGAGGGTGGGGTGGGGTGGGGGGGCATGTGTCAGGTGGACGCCCCCCGGTTATTTTAATCCATTCGGGTCATCAGATATCTTTCTGGAAAAGCTGGGTGACCTCTGATGTGGCCCCAAGTGCAGCCTCTACAGCAGGGGGTCAGCAGTCACCGACCCGCTAGCTGTTGTGAAATTACAACTCCCAGCATGCTCCATTCACTTCTATGGGAGTTCTGAAAACAGTCAAGCAAGTGTGCATGCTGGGAGTTGTAGTTTCACCGCACCTGCTCTACAGGGATGATCACCCTGCTTTCCTGAGTGGCAGGTACGTCTACCTAGAGAATGTATAGGGAAGATGGCACCTATGGGCCACATTGATTGGCACCCAGCTTTTCGAGGCTATCGGATGGCAGAGTAGGTAAAAGCTATGCCCCCAGAGGTTGTCGCGCCCACCCGCGCTATGACAGATGTATAGCACGTGGTTCTGTCAGTGGGACTATGACAACACTTCCTGAATGCTCACTCCAGAGGACGTCACCATGCAAAATGCTCCAAAAATACACCCCATGTGAAAATCTTCACGGGGGGAAGGTTCCGGTTTTGAGAACACATGCATGCTCGGTCGAGGTCAGGAGACGTGGCTGTCGGCCGATCGAGCTGTCTAAAGTTAAAGGACAGATTCAGCCCTGCTACATCCTTCGCTTCCAGTGATCTTGCCGCCTGCGTTGTACGGCGGTAGGTGTAGTATCGCTCACCTCTTCGGAAAGGATGTGGATCCAACCTCTGCCTGTGTTTGCAGCCCCTCCCTGCAGGCTGTAGCCCCCCGACTGCCTGGTTCCTCGCTCGGGGTCTGTGCACTTACTCTCCCATCTGCTGTGTATCGTGGGCACACAGCACTTGGCTTCCCGCTCGCTGTGTCGCCTCCATTACTCAGCTGATCCTCTCGTCTCAGTACCCGGAGCAGATGCTGGATGTGGCTGTCTCTGAATTCTTGGCTTGGGGTCTCTGTATTATTTCGGCTCGTCCTCCCCCCTGGCTTCCTCCTCTTTTTCCTGGTCACTGGTCAGGACTGGTAGCAGCGATGGATTGTCCCAGTGCACTGGGATGACTCCACCTTGTTTCCCTGCACACCAATAGCGTCCTATCTGGGGATGCTCTGCCTTCCATAGCATTACGCCCCCCCCCCCCCCCAGCACCTCTGTGGCCCCTGAAATTCTAGTCTTGTTTTTCCATCCTCCAAGTACTTGTTTGTAGGAGTCGGGGTCCTTCACTCCTTTATTATCTGCTCTTTCTTCTCCTCGCTGACCTGTAAGGTGAGTTATACCTCTTCTGTGCACACCGTACTGATGTTGGCATAGCACTTCTTGGATGGGTCCAGGAACGGTTTCACCTTGTGCTGAGTCCTGGGGCTGATTCATTGTGCCGAGGTAGGTTCCAGTAAGTGACTCCTCCACTCCCGGTTACTGGTGGATTTATGGTAATTGCAGATAATACTGCTGCTGTTTGCTGGATATTTGCGTATTATACGGTTATTATACGCTCGGAACATTATTATCTAGAACTTCACAAGGGATTCTGCAGATTTTGTATTAATGGCTGTTTTTTCCTAAGCATCAGGATCCCATTCAGGGAGAAATCCCATCTACGCCCTGCCTCTCCTGTATATAGTCCTTTCCTTACTGCCTCTCCTGTATATAGTCCTTTCCTTACTGCCTCTCCTGTATATAGTCCTTTCCTTACTGCCTCTCCTGTATATAGTCCTTTCCTTATCGCCTCTCCTGTATATAGTCCTTTCCTTACTGCCTCTCCTGTATATAGTCCTTTCCTTACTGCCTCTCCTGTATATAGTCCTTTCCTTACTGCCTCTCCTGTATATAGTCCTTTCCTTACTGCCTCTCCTGTATATAGTCCTTTCCTTATTGCCTCTCCTGTATATAGTCCTTTCCTTACTGCCTCTCCTGTATATAGTCCTTTCCTTACTGCCTCTCCTGTATATAGTCCTTTCCTTATTGCCTCTCCTGTATATAGTCCTTTCCTTACTGCCTCTCCTGTATATAGTCCTTTCCTTATCGCCTCTCCTGTATATAGTCCTTTCTAGGGCTGCAGTAAACGAATATTTTAGTAATCGAGTATTCTATCGATTATTTTTTACGATTAATCGAGTAATCTAATAAGAAAAAATGAATTAATAGACTGTCAGCTCTCCCCCACCCCAGTGCCGCCGGCTCTCCCCCACCCCAGTGCCGCCGGCTCTCCCCCACCCCAGTGCCGCCGGCTCTCCCCCACCCCAGTGCCGCCGGCTCTCCCCCACCCCAGTGCCGCCGGCTCTCCCCCACCCCAGTGCCGCCGGCTCTCCCCACCCCAGTGCCGCGGCTCTCCCCACCCCAGTGCCGCCGGCTCTCCCCCACCCCAGTGCCGGCTCTCCCACCCCAGTGCCGCGGCTCTCCCCACCCCAGTGCCGCCGGCTCTCCCCACCCCAGAGCCGTCGGCTCTCCCACCCCAGAGCCGTCGGCTCTCCCCCACCCAGAGCCGTCAGCTCCACCCCACCCCACCCCAGTGACTTTAGCTCCACCCCACCCCAGTGCCATCATCTGTTCCCCCACCTTGTGCCATCATCTGTTCCCCCACCTTGTGCCATCATCTGTTCCCCTACCTTGTGCCATCATCTGTTCCCCCCACCTTGTGCCATCATCTGTTCCCCCACCTTGTGCCATCATCTGTTCCCCCACCTTGTGCCATCATCTGTTCCCCCACCTTGTGCCATCATCTGTTCCCCCACCTTGTGCCATCATCTGTTCCCCCACCTTGTGCCATCATCTGTTCCCCCACCTTGTGCCATCATCTGTTCCCCCACCTTGTGCCATCATCTGTCCCCCCACCTTGTGCCATCATCTGTTCCCCCACCTTGTGCCATCATCTGTTCCCCCACCTTGTGCCATCATCTGTCCCCCACCTTGTGCCATCATCTGCCCCCACCTTGTGCCATCATCTGCCCCCAACCTTGTGCCATCATCTGTCCCCCACCTTGTGCCATCATCTGTCCCCCACCTTGTGCCATCATCTGTCCCCCCACCTTGTGCCATCATCTGTCCCCCCACCTTGTGCCATCATCTGTCCCCCCACCTTGTGCCATCATCTGTCCCCCCACCTTGTGCCATCATCTGTCCCCCACCTTGTGCCATCATCTGTCCCCCCACCTTGTGCCATCATCTGCCCCCCACCTTGTGCCATCATCTCTGCTGCCCTACTCCTCCTGACACCGGGAGTCCACAGCGTCATTGGTTGCTATGACGCTGTGCACTCCGGGCGCCCGGCTTTAGTCGGCCCCCACCCCCTCAGTTTCACTAACTTACCTTTCCAGCAGGGGCCTCCGGACACTACACAGCATATCCATGGTCCCGCGCTGAACTGACCTACCGACGTAGGCGCGCCGTGACCTGACGCGCTGTGTGACGTCAGGCGCAGAGCAGCGCGGGACCATAGACATGCTGTGGAGCTTCTGGAGGCCCCCTGCTGGAAAGATGAGTATTCCGAGCCAGCGGGAGACCACGGAGCGGGAGTAATAGCAAACGCTTCACTCCCGCTCCGTGGTCACGTGACACAAACGAATCATCGATGCAAAAAATTTGCATCGATGATTTTTTTGTGTCGAATTACTCGATTTAATCGAGTAATCGTTTCAGCCCTAGTCCTTTCCTTACTGCCTCTCCTGTATATAGTCCTATCCTTACTGCCTCTCCTGTATATAGACCTTTCCTTATTGCCTCTCCTGTATATAGTCCTTTCCTTATTGCCTCTCCTGTATATAGTCCTTTCCTTATTGCCTCTCCTGTATATAGTCCTTTCCTTATTGCCTCTCCTGTATATAGTCCTTTTCTTACTGCCTCTCCTGTATATAGTCCTTTCCTTACTGCCTCTCCTGTATATAGTCCTTTCCTTATCGCCTCTCCTGTATATAGTCCTTTCCTTACTGCCTCTCCTGTATATAGTCCTTTCCTTACTGCCTCTCCTGTATATAGTCCTTTCCTTACTGCCTCTCCTGTATATAGTCCTTTCCTTACTGCCTCTCCTGTATATAGTCCTTTCCTTACTGCCTCTCCTGTATATAGTCCTTTTCTTACTGCCTCTCCTGTATATAGTCCTTTCCTTATCTCCTCTCCTGTATATAGTCCTTTCCTTATCGCCTCTCCTGTATATAGTCCTTTCCTTATTGCCTCTCCTGTATATAGTCCAGGCATCCTCAAACTGCGGCCCTCCAGCTGTTGCAAAACTACAACTCCCAGCATGCCCGAACAGCCTACAGGTATCAGCCTACAGCAGGGCATGGTGGGAGTTGTAGTTTTACAACAGCTGGAGGGCCACAGTTTGAGGATGCCTGATATAGTCCTTTCCTTACTGCCTCTCCTGTATATAGTCCTTTCCTTACTGCCTCTCCTGTATATAGTCCTTTCCTTACTGCCTCTCCTGTATATAGTCCTTTCCTTACTGCCTCTGCTGTATATAGTCCTTTCCTTACTGCCTCTCCTGTATATAGTCCTATCCTTACTGCCTCTCCTGTATATAGTCCTTTCCTTACTGCCTTTCCTGTATATAGTCCTTTCCTTACTGCCTCTCCTGTATATAGTCCTTTCCTTATCGCATCTCCTGTATATAGTCCTTTCCTTATCGCCTCTCCTCTATATATATATATATATATATATATATATAATCCTTTCCTTATCGCCTCTCCTATATATATATATATATATATATATATATATATATATATAATCTTTCCTCTCCTATATACAGTCCATTCTTAATTACCTCTCCTATCTATAGTCCTTTCCATCTTTTATTACCTCTGTATAGTCCTTTTCATATGACCTCCCCTTTATATAGTCCTTTCCATCTTGCCCCTCATATATAGTGTTAAATAATGTGATCTAAATTAATTGATATTTAATATTAAGTATGTATTACACTACACATTGACACCATCTATAGTAATGTACTTGGCAATGGGAGGTCTGTATGAGAACGTCAAAACCCCTATTTGAAGTCTACCATGTATGACAATGTGAAGTACATACACGCCTGTTTTCTATGGTATAGATGATTGACAGAGACAGACAAGGGGACTTCCCACTCTCTCACTCTGGTGGAAGAGGCTGCTGAAGATGGAAGGAACACATGGAGCCTGAAGTAGGAGGATCTACCCTTCAACAATGATACTTCAAGGACTTTCATATTCACACACGGACAATTAGACTAAGGCCTCATGCACAGGGCCGTTGTTTTGGCGGCTTGGGCACGGACCCATTCACTTCTATAGGGCCGCAAAAGATATGGACAGCACTCCGTGTTCTGTCCGCATCCGTTTCTCCGTTCCGTGGCCCCGCAAAAAAAATAGAGCTTGTCCTATTCTTGTCCATTTTGCAGCTTCCGTGTTTTGCAGAACTGCGTTTTGTGGACCTCAAAACACATACGGTCGTGTGCATGAGGCCTAAGACTTTCTAAACTATTTTTGTAAGTAATCAACTTTTATGAAGATTGACAATAAATCACATTATTCATTTTTGTTTATATAACTCCTGTTGAATCCTGGTGAATGAGTCCTCCGGGTGTTCCATACTCCAAATAGGCATACACTAGATTTGGAGAGGATTACCAATCAAGGTATTATATTTTAGATACATAAAAATATCATATTTGAAACAATATTTTACATATAGCTATTTCCTTATTGCCTCTAATATATAGTCCTTTCCTTAGTGCATCTCTCATAGTCCTTTCCATCTTCCTCTCCTCTATATAGTCCTTTCCATCTTCCTCTCCTCTATATAGTCCTTTCCATCTTCCTCTCCTCTATATAGTCCTTTCCATCTTCCTCTCCTCTATATAGTCCTTTCCATCTTCCTCTCCTCTATATAGTCCTTTCCATCTTCCTCTCCTCTATATAGTCTTTTCCATCTTCCTCTCCTCTATATAGTCTTTTCCATCTTGATTCTCTCATACATAGTCCTTTCCATCTTCCTCTCCTCTATATGGTCCTTTCCATGTTCCTCTCCTGTATAGTCCTTTCCATCTTCCTCTCCTCTATATAGTCCTTTCCATCTTCCTCTCCTCTATATAGTCCTTTCCATCTTCCTCTTCTCTATATAGTCCTTTCCATCTTCCTCTCCTCTATATAGTCCTTTCCATCTTCCTCTCCTCTATATAGTCCTTTCCATCTTCCTCTCCTCTATATAGTCCTTTCCATCTTCCTCTCCTCTATATAGTCCTTTCCATCTTCCTCTCCTCTATATAGTCCTTTCCATCTTCCTCTCCTCTATATAGTCCTTTCCATCTTCCTCTCCTCTATATAGTCCTTTCCATCTTCCTCTCCTCTATATAGTCCTTTCCATCTTCCTCTCCTCTATATAGTCCTTTCCATCTTCCTCTCCTCTATATAGTCTTTTCCATCTTCCTCTCCTCTATATAGTCTTTTCCATCTTGATTCTCTCATACATAGTCCTTTCCATCTTCCTCTCCTCTATATGGTCCTTTCCATTTTCCTCTCCTGTATAGTCCTTTCCATCTTCCTCTCCTCTATATAGTCCTTTCCATCTTCCTCTCCTCTATATAGTCCTTTCCATCTTCCTCTCCTCTATATAGTCTTTTCCATCTTCCTCTCCTCTATATAGTCCTTTCCATCTTCCTCTCCTCTATATAGTCCTTTCCATCTTCCTCTCCTCTATATAGTCCTTTCCATCTTCCTCTCCTCTATATGGTCCTTTCCATTTTCCTCTCCTGTATAGTCCTTTCCATCTTCCTCTCCTCTATATAGTCCTTTCCATCTTCCTCTCCTCTATATAGTCCTTTCCATCTTCCTCTCCTCTATATAGTCCTTTCCATCTTCCTCTCCTCTATATAGTCCTTTCCATCTTCCTCTCCTCTATATAGTCCTTTCCATCTTCCTCTCCTCTATATAGTCTTTTCCATCTTCCTCTCCTCTATATAGTCTTTTCCATCTTGATTCTCTCATACATAGTCCTTTCCATCTTCCTCTCCTCTATATGGTCCTTTCCATTTTCCTCTCCTGTATAGTCCTTTCCATCTTCCTCTCCTCTATATAGTCCTTTCCATCTTCCTCTCCTCTATATAGTCCTTTCCATCTTCCTCTTCTCTATATAGTCCTTTCCATCTTCCTCTCCTCTATATAGTCCTTTCCATCTTCCTCTCCTCTATATAGTCCTTTCCATCTTCCTCTCCTCTATATAGTCCTTTCCATCTTCCTCTCCTCTATATAGTCCTTTCCATCTTCCTCTCCTCTATATAGTCCTTTCCATCTTCCTCTCCTCTATATAGTCCTTTCCATCTTCCTCTCCTCTATATAGTCTTTTCCATCTTCCTCTCCTCTATATAGTCTTTTACATCTTGATTCTCTCATACATAGTCATTTCCATCTTGATTCTCTCATACATAGTCCTTTCCATCTTGATTCTCTCATACATAGTCCTTTCCATCTTGCCTCTCTGATACAGTCCTTTCCATACCCAGGTTTTGTGATACAGTCACTATGCGATGTGCAGGCATTTTGGGACACTTTTTTTATTGGCAGGATTATAGGAGCAGTACATTAGTGTAATGCTTTTCACTGTAGCTGACAGATTAGGAGATGAGGATTAAAGAGGACCTTTCATCAGTCTAAAATGTGTCCTAACTATGCTGACATGTAGAGCGGCGCCCAGGGATCTCCCTGCACTTACTATTATCCCTGGGCGCCGCTCCGTTTGCCCGGTATAGGCTCCGGTATTTTCTGGGACTTGGTTATAGTAGGCGTATCCCAGGCTGTAGCTCTGGCCAATCGCAGCGCACAGCTCATATCCTGGGAGTTTTTTATTTCTCCCAGGCTGTGAGCTGAGCGCTGCGATTGGCCAGCGCTTCAGCCTGGGATACGCCTACTATAACTAAGTGTACTAGGCTCCGCCTAGTATAACCAAGTCCAGGAAGATCCCGGAGCCTATACCGGGCGAACGGAGCGGCGCCCAGGGATAATAGTAAGTGCAGGGAGATCCCTGGGCGCCGCTCTACATGTCAGCATAGTTAGTACACATTTTTTATCATGATGAAAGGTCCTCTTTAAGTGTACCGCCGATAATTCCGGAAAGCAGTGGTTTGCACAGTGTCACCAGCGTCCTGGTCACGGCGGGTTGTAGCCAGTGCAGGGGAGACCCAGGCTTTGTGTACATGGACTCTCCGGGGAGAGCCGGCTGTCAGCGCGCGGTGTGTGGGAGTGTGTGCCGGGCTGCATCCTGCAGGGTGACTGGGTCCTGCTCGCTGCTTCCCGCTGTGTCATTTAACACTTTGCCTGTGGGACGGGGCTGTAATCTGCATATGAGGCTGCTGCTGCAGATCACTTATGCAAATGCATCTAGGAAAGTTTGCATACTATTCCGCCTCTGGTAGAAGCCTCTAATGGTTAATAATCTCCACCGATGAGTAGAGGTATGTTCACAACACGTCGGGTTAAAAGCCTACATGTATTTCTTCTGCTGAAATCTGAGGCTGTATCCTTGGATTTCTCTGATTGAATTGCTGATCTGCAGACGAGCCCTATAACCATAAATGCAAATGACACTATTCATAAAAACAAACTTACCACTAATAAATAACGACAGACACAGCAATATGGAATAAAATGGCCGCAATGCTTTATTAGGGGTATACGAATAAATAATAATCTTTAATAAATAATTAAAACCATAAATTTAATTGCTCAATAACCACTGTAAATTTCCATAATGACCTAAGTCCACTCAGCAATAGCTGAGTGACACAGCCCCTCAACAAAGCAAAGCGACAAAATCCAGAACTTTGAGGAGGGAGGGCGGGGTGACGCTCCGGTCTTCTGAACACTGGCCCAGAAGCGCCGCCGGACCCTCAATATAAGGACCCAAGCTTCCCGCCGCCGGAGCAACTACCAATCAGGAGCTCAGAAATCTCCCTCAGCAACGGATCCACCAATCAGATGTTAGCTTGGCTGTCACAGGTAAACTGGAACAAACCAGCTGATTGAAGTCTGTCAATTCTGAAGTAAAAAATCCTGTCAGAGAAAGAGCGGGAAAACAAAAAGGGGGGGGGGGGAGAACAAAAACTGACAGAATACATTCCCTAAAATTAGTGTCATTGCCCCCATGTGTCCCCCAAGCTAACCGCTCTGGGGGGCCCGTACATTCATCTCTGTCCATCCGCCGCCCGAAATCTGCATTTACAGGTGCAGGACAGGTACACTGTGGCCCCTTAGTGTAGTATATGATGGCTCCATGCTGCATAATGTACGGTATTCCCATCCGGGACATTTATTGCATAAATCTCTAGTAGATGCTGGTCCCACCTCTTGAACCTGCTACTATCTCAGGAACGGGTTCCTGAAGTGAACAGCGAGCAAGCCGCGCATGCGCAGCCACCCCTGGATTCACCGCTCTTGGACTTCCAGAGTTCTCATTAGCAGTGAATGGAGGGGTGGCTGCGCATGCATGATGTCCTCTCCTGTTATGGGACCTCCGATATCCAAGTCCGGTCCTATACCAGTGAATGGAGAGGATGCTGCTCACGCACAATGTGCTCTTCATTCATGGCCGTAAATGACTATCTAAGTGGCAGGGCCTCCTCTGATCACAGTAAGAAGGAGAATGGAACGATGGCTCCATTCATATCTAAGGGACTGCCGAAGAGAAGCTATTTAAAGTGCTTGGCTAGTTCTGGCAGTCCAAGGGAAGTGAATGGAGCGGCAGTCACTCAGTTTACTCGGGGGACTCCATGATCCCAACAATCAGACCAATGGTCAGACCCCATCAATCAGATGCAATCAGATGCTTTTAAGCTATGGTATAGATAACTTGGTGGGACAACCCTTTAAGTGTCAAGTTTGCTACATCTGTATGTGCTTGGCTTAAGATCTTTTGATATGTCCTAGTGACACAAAGGTGTTCATCACTGGGGTCTGAATGCTGAGACCTCTTCCAATTGCTAAACGAGGATCACACAAAGCACCGTGTCTCCTCGCTGTTGGTGTTGGGATCATAGACTTTCTGCTGGGCTCGTCTCAAGAAGTGAGGAGACACAATGCTCCGCATGATCCTTGTTTTAGTCATATGGGGGGGTCTCGGCACTCAGACCCCCCACAATCAAAACCTTTGTGCTGCTATGGTATCTCAGATATTTTTACATGTAGATGTTAAGAGCCCAAGTCATCTTATGTAGGAGGTGAGTTTAGTAATTAAGCCTTGGGGACTTTTTGATTTATGAAGTTTCTCTTTCTTATTTATTTTTTTTACTCAAGTCTCTGTCCGGAGTCTCTTCTGGAAAATTTAGGTTTCAGAACTTCAGTTCTGCACATGTTTGCGAATCCTCATGCCGTGCTGCCTTCATTCCTTGTGCTGATGTCGGGCTTTTATTGGACTTCTCTTCTTACCGGGTCATGTCCCCTTCACTCTCCAATCGTCTATTGTAGCGCTCTTGGCAGGCATTGCTCTGGATGTCTGATGCCGCTGAAATAACAGTCAAAGCTTTGGTTCATATCTGCAAAGCTCTTCAGTCCTCGCCTCTTAGTTTACCACCCGTCGGGCGCTCTCTGGCCTAAGCTTGACCTTGTACTATCATCCTCCTTGATGCTTCTCTCGTGCTTCACCTGTTCTCTGGATTACTCTACCTTGTACCCGGCTACACTAAGCTTTCTAACCGTAATCTTGCCACGTAAATTGAGTCGTGGTTTGTAAAATTATTGGAATTATAAAAAAAAAAAAAGTGGCTTGGAGCCTATGGACTCATTTTCTTAGAGTATTGATTACCTTGTTCACATATAAGAGAAAAAATCTTTGTGATTATTCGTTCGTGCCACGATTTTTTTCTGCCGAGAAAGGCCGTGGATTGGACCTATGTGGATCGGCTCCATTTCCAGGGCATTTGGGAGGAAAAGGGTGTAGAGTATAACAAACCAATAGAGACAGAACATAATATTAGTAGACCTCCTACACTCCCCATAATGAAGGTCCCACAACCCTCCATTGGGACCTCCTACCCCTCCCCATAATGAAGGTCCCACAGCCCTCCATTGGGACCCTCTAACACTCCCCATAATGAAGGTCCTACAATCCTCCATTGAATGCTCATCTCCTTTAGTTAATAATTCTGGAATTTCGAGAAGTTTGAGTTCAGTAGAATAATGAGGTTGTCAAGGATTCGCTGATTTCTTCCATAAACAGCGCCACACCTGTTTCCTGGTCGTGTGTGGTATTGCAGCTCAGCTCTTTTGGAGTAACTAGGAATGACCTGCAATACCACGCACAACCTGTAAACCATTATGGTGTGTGTTTTCTTAACCCCGTATAACCCCATTAGTTGGTAAGTGCTGCGAAATGTGTTGGGGCTAATTACGTGAGGGATAATAATCACCAGTGATAATTTGCATATCCTATCTAATAGTATGGGACTCCAGGGTACAGAAGCGGAGACTTCTACTGACTGAACTCCATTATCAATTTATATTTTAATCTGGAGATCCTGCATGATGAATCAGAGCGGATCTGCTGACAAGTGCCCTCCTCCTATCTGCACAGGAATGCTCTGAACCTGCAGTTATGAAAGCTTTTCCATCATCTCGAGTGATGAGCACTCCACGTTCTGCTAAAACCTGCAGAATAGGAGTTTTGAAGATGGGGAATATCGATGGAGATTTATGAAACTCATCTCATTATGTGAACTGTTCCGGTCCCTTGATACGGATGGGGAAATGGCACGTTGGTTTTTAGGTGATAGTTTTGGCTCTTCAGCGCATCATTTCATGTATAGTCTTCATTACAGGCTCTGTCGTTATAGACAATTAAAACCTTATCTACAATAGATGCCAAATTTATGGCACCAAGCAACTTTTTCTGGCACAAAAGGCAAATTTGTTAAGTTTTAGTTTACATCCATTCTGTTCTTCTGCTGCGTACCTTTAAGTGGTTTAGTAGTTATACATCGTTCGCCAGCATGCGCAATCTGTGTAGACATTCTCTGTTTCACTCATTCTTGGATGGCCCCCTGGCGTTCTTGCACTTGTTTTTCCACCCTCTTTCGCTCTCTCGGGTGCTCACCCCCGTCCCGCTCGCTCTCTCGGGTGCTCACCCCCGTCCCGCTCGCTCTCTTGGGTGCTCACCCCCGTCCCGCTCGCTCTCTCGGATGCTCACCCAAAAATATAACTACTATAATACTGCTTCGTATGTACAAGAAGAGAACTGCTCTTTACCGTTCAGGTGTTAATGTACAAACAGTCATAAATAACATAGCAACAAACATGTCAATAATCACAACAAGAGGAATGAGAACCCTGCTCGCCAGAGCTTACAATCTATGAGGAGGTAAGGGTGACACAAAAGGTAGAAGTGCTTGTTTTGTACAATGGTCCAGACATGTTGGGAAAATAGGGGAGAAAATAAAAAGCTGCATCAGCCGATCAGCAGCCTATATCTGTAGTGCTTCTGGGTGCATGGGTGCGGTGGAGGATCAGGTTCAGGAAATGATAGATGGTCTATATATGGAGAGGGGTGATATCGGGGGATTAATTGTATGGTTGTGTGTCATCAGCATAGAGATGGTACTTGAAACCAAATCTGCTGATGGTCTATCCAATTGGGGCAGTGTAGAGAGAGAAGAGGAGAGGGCCTAGGACTGAACCCTGAGGAACTGCAACAGGGAGAGGGAGAGGAGAAGAAATGGAGCCAGCGAATGATACACTGAAAGTGTGTTCAGAGATATAAGAAGAAAACCACGAGAGGGCAGTGTCCTTTATGCTGATAGATTGGAGCATGGTGAGTAGGAGATTGTGGTCTATCTTGTCAAAAGCTGCAGAGAGGTCAAGAAGAATGAGCAGAGAGTAGTCACCGTTGTATTTTGCTGTCAGGAGGTTATTATACTGCTCCTATTTACAAGAGTATAACTAGTGCAATACCTCTTCTATTCCGGCTGTTTTCATCCCCTCTCTCTTATCACACTCTCTGTACAGACCGCTGTGAGGAGAGGTGAGCGGCTCAGGGCTCTTCATATGTGCTGCTCTCTGTAATTATAATGGAGCTCAGAGGAAAATTAATCTCCTGGCTTAATGATATTTTAGATAACTTTCTACTTAGTGCACCTTATACCATTAAGTCTATTGAACTAGAGGGAGCTATTTTATTATTATTTTTTTTTTTCATTTTGGTTAATCCATATGGAAATCAAAAGTGAATGTGTCAATGTGTATTGTAAGTTTATTGATCGTGTCATAAATGTAGACAGTTTGTGACTAGGTGAGATGAGCAGACCCTGCACTAAATCTATTGCAGTGGCGCACGCTGTGTGAAGAACTTGCTGAAGGTTAGAACTTTTTCCGGACCACCTCTTGGCTGGCTTAGGGTACTTTTACACTAGCGTTATTCTTTTCCGGCATAGAGTTCGTCCTAGGGGCTCTATACCGGAAAAGAACTGATCAGTTTCATCCCCATGCATTCTGAATGGAGAGAAATCCGTTCAGGATGCATCAGGATGTCTTTAGTTCAGTTTTTTGACATTTCAGGACTGAGATAATTCCGCAGCATGCATCCAAAATTCCGGAATGCCGGATTAGGCATTTTTTCCAATTGGAATGTATTAGTGCCGGATCCGGCATTCAAAATACCGCAATGCCGGATCCATCTCTCCGCATGACAAGCGGAGAGACAGATCTGTTCTTGCAATGCATTTGTAAGACTGATCGCCGGATCCGTCTTCAAATGCTTTCAGTTGGCATGCAGATTGCTGGAACTGCTTGCTGGATCACTCTGCCGCAAGTGTGAAAGTATCCGTACATTGCGTCTTTACAATGTCTAAAAGACATAATAAATTTGGAGCATGACACGTTTGATGTGGTTTTTGAAGCCATCTGAGCCATTAAAGGTTTTTTTTCAGATAGATATTTATTTTTTTAAATGGTACAGAAGGGGCTAAAATAACAAGAACCTAGCCGTGATGTGACTGTACACATTAGATAAATGTTTGTCAAGCCGACCCAGTATCTAATTTGTTTTGGGGTCTCCCAACTGGGCCTCAGCTGCAAATATCGGGGAGCAAGAAGGATTGGGTAGATGGATTTCAATATGCCCAGTCCTTAGCTGCTCCAGAATGGTATACTGTAGTTGGCCAATTCTGCATTATTGTGTAGTTGAGGACAACTGAATAACTTTGTTTTAGTCTAGAATACCCTTTAAGAACCTGTATGGAGGCCCTTGATCACCATCAGTTCCATACCGGTGCCGTCTGCTTGGGCCATGGTTTTCATGGATCATTGCTAGGAGAGCTTAGCAGTGTCTGTGGAACACGTATGACACACGGACCAAACATGGATTCTTCATGGATTCTTCATTTCACACAGACAAGTGAAAGAGACCTAAGACAGCATTCATTGGAGCAGGCCAATATTTTTTTTTCCCCATCACAGGGATTTTGACAAAAACATCCAAGTGCTCAGAATGATTTTGGATAGTGAAGTACAATAGAACTCCGCAAAACGGACAAGAATAGGACATGTTCTATTTTTTTTGCGGGGGCACGGAACGGAGCAACGGATGTGGTCAGCACACAGAGTGCTGTCCGCATCTTTTGCGGCCCCATTAAAGTGAATGCGTCCGTGCCCGAGCCGTGTGCATGAGGCCTAAGTGATGTCATCTTTTGATGTTATCAAAAACACTTGATGTGCTAGTAACTACAATGCTTGTATCGTCACCACCTCACTGGGGACAGGCAACTACTCTGATCAGATATAATCACACAATGTACTTCCGATAATAGTACTCACAGTAGAATGGGCTTTTTGTTCCTTTCGGGTGGTGTTTTCCTTCGACTTTTGGACTTGGGTGATTTTTAGACAAGTCACTTGACGACAGCAATTGCATACACTTCTCTAATTGAGGATTTCTCAGCAAATAATTAGACATGGTAGCCCCTTTGATGTTGGGAACACTACAGGGAACTGGTCACCAACACTCAGTGTAGTTTGCCAATCCAACCGTGAGCTCTGAAACAAGATGCCTTCATTAGCAGTGAACATGGTCCTAGCTCCTATCTACATTGTACATTTTAATATTTTAGTTAGTTTTGAGCTTCTTAAGACGTTGACCAGTTAAGTGATTGTTTTTTTTACCTCATCAACCTGATATTGGTGACCTATCCTAAGGATTGGTCATGAGTACAGTCCTAGAAAACCTCTTTAATGAACGAAGCTCTGTCAGAAGTTTGATTGTTTTTGGTGACCTGAAAGGGGTTGTCTCACCTCAGACATTGGAGGGATATCACTAGGATAGAGTATAGAGGGTGGCCACATATGCGCGGTGCACCCTCCTTTACCTTGTGGGCTCGGTTCCAAAAATAGGTGCAGGTCCCAGAAGTGGGACCTGCACCTGTCAGACATTGGGGGCATATCCTAGTGGTATGCCCCCAATGTCTGAGGTGAGACAGCCCCTTTCATATGGCCCCAGTATCATGGGAATAAAATCAAGCCCATGCTACTGGCAATTATCCTTGAGTAGGAGTCCCCCAGGGTATGTGTCTCTGGCTGCGTCAGTAAGTCACGGACTACAAGTAATCATACCCTTTGAGGACACAGGAGCTTTAATTCTTACTGATTTTATAAATAGATTTCTATGATAACACATGTGACTAATTAAAGCTGGGGGGCGGCTGACGAAATTCAGAAGGCGATACAGAATAATAGCCTATGAGATGATCAGCTGGGAACGTTCCATAAGCTGTCATTACAAATAATAGATTCATCTCTGCGTGTTGTAAATGCAGTGGATCGCGTGGCCTCTTGCCGAGATCATGAACTGGAAGTTTGAGTTGTGTGTCAAGTGAAAAGGCGGAACTTCCAAGTAACTCATCTACATGTGTAATTCGACATAGGCGGAGGGTGAATTTCAGAGGGAGCTTTCTGGGATTGGAGAAATTCCAATCAGTGTGATTCATATTGGTGGTTATACGCGTGTGTGTCATTGTATAGAATCTTTAGGACCATATTATCAGTTGACGTCGCTGCATAGTCTTTGTTACTAACCTTGCTTAGCTTCGGCAAGTGGCTAGGTAACTGGACTCTAGATTGGGCCACAGCTCTCTTATTCTTCATCCACAATAACATTGATTTGCCAAGTCACATGAAGAGGACTCTGTTGTTCCTTGTGCTATGGTTGTGACTCCTGATTGACCCTGTTCTAGACCTCTGCTATTTTCTGTTTGCATCCTGACTGCCCTCCTGGTGACAACTTTGGTTCAGGGCTATCATCACCAATCCATGACTGTTCGGAGGACCATGATCTGGGCATATTTCTGCAGCAAAGTCCACCTCTCCTTGTGGGATTAAGGGTGAAGACCAGGGCATCCCTTAGACTCTGGTCCCCAGTCTACACCAAATGGATTGTGATTGTTGTTGATGTCACAGGTTTTTGTAGAGCTTCCTAAGGAATGATCAGGACTAGTCCAGCAGTGTTAGTGGAGAATAATTAGGAGCATATTGAGGACATCTTGGTTTTTGTAGTGAATAAATGGAAACATGTCAGTGACGTCACAGCTGTTTGGACATTTGATAGGCTCCCTTGTCAGGGCTTCCACATGCTACACACGCTTTCCTATTGGAGAAAAGTAATTTTCTTAAAAAGTGCAGTGAATAAAAGCTTAGCTCTGACCCTGACCATGTAATGACATTTACTTGTGATTTGTAGTTAGAGTTGATATGTGATCTTCTATCATGTCTTTTTGCATTGTTTTTTTTTATTTTGCATATTTTATTTTTTATGCCTGTAAGTACTTTTTCTTTCTGCTGTGATGCTATGGCACGGCGTCTGGTTTTGCAGGAGGCCAGTGAAGGGTTATTGTGTATTTATGTCTATAACTTGGTGGATTTGCTTTTTTTGGCTTCCTAACAAGTGGCTTGTGGTGAGGTTGTTGGATGTGAAGAGCACTTTTATGAAGTCATGCCCAGTGTTTTTCGGGGCCGGTCATTGGAGTGAGGCACGTGTCAGAACTGGCCAACCTCTCTGTGCACTTGTGTAGAATATCAATTGAACCCCAAGCTGGTTATGGACTTGAGATCTGATCTGGTGATAAGATGGATGGCGGACCGCTCATAACACAGTACTTCTGGCTGATATCCGTACCTGTGAAGATCTTAAGATACTTTGTGGAGGAGGGAGGAATCTTGATATTGGCAATTGTCTCATGTCTTAGGGCAGATTTACTAGCCTGGGGTTGTTCAATGGCCTGTAGACAGTCTTTCCGAAAAGGAACCTATGGGATTGATAAGGGGTTCATAAGTTTTAATGCCGGAAACAATTTCCTGCTCAGTCCTCTCAATTGAGCATGCATCATATTTCTCTAGAAGGGTTTCGAGCCTTAGTTTTATGACTGTAGAATATGGCAGAGCTGTTGTTAAATCAAGTTAATTGACACACCAAGGACTAACTCTTATTAGTACTGGGTTTCCTTGTGAAGTGCTTGCCGATGTCTAGAGCCTTGCTCACCTCGGGTCCCACTTTCTGAAGGATCACTGTATAAGAACTTTTTATATTTCCAACATGGGAGACACAAGATAAGGGCTTGCTGGGCTTTGCTGCTGCCTCTATGTATCTCTCTACAGATCTGAACATTGATTAACCGTGTTTTCCTTCTTTCTGCAGAGAGTCCTCCGGCAGCGATGTCCAGGAATGGATACTTCTTTGAAGAGACCGGTGAGTCTTTTGTCTGTTCTGATATCTACATATAATAATGAGAGAACTTTGCGAATACTGATCCTTTAATCACACCAAGAGCTGCTGCCATTATAACGCGCTGGTTCTTTAATTTGGAGAAAGTGGGAAAGTTGCAACCAGCCAGGAATTAAGTATTGCATAGCAGCCGTTCAGAAGACCTTCTAGTTGTATAATACAAGGACGTCTTGAGCCCACCAGGCTGGACACCGCTCTTATAGGAAGGGACTCGTTTGTCCTGTTATGGTGTGTGTGGTTTGAGGTTTGTCTACATGAACCAAGGCCATTTTGCGGAGGCCATGGCGCCCCTGCACAGTGCGGTGCATTGTATAGCGGCTGTGTTTGGTATTGCATCCCTATTCACGTGAATGTGACAGATGAACGTGGCATCACATTGCATAGGCCATCAATATGTAACCCTGGAGAACTCCTTTACTTCAGCCATGTCGTGTGACTAGTTTAACCTGCTCCAGGATCAAAAAGACTGGATTTTTCTCCTTGGACTCTGGGCGACCTTCTGCCCAAGACGGCCGTTCATATGAATGGAAGGAAAGTCCCGTCCCCCCCAAGTTGACTGAACGTGTTTTAAAGTGTTTTGCCCTAATTGTAGATAACTGCACTGTTTTTCAGCAGATCTATCATCTTAGTGGAGTCTTGTGAGGTGCATTAAACATGGGAAAATTGAATTTGTGGACCTACATTAAATGTCTCTTCTTAGTTATGTTCCTAGGAGAAGCGGAGTGGCTGCACTTCGAGGATCGAGGAAAAGCCTAGCTGATTTAGTGATCTACTAACATGACCCCGTATAAAGAGAAGGAACCAGTATAGTGCCACCCAAAATGTCACACAGCGCCAGTAGGATTCCCTGGTCCACCCAGCATGCACTGACCAGTCCTGGTGGTGACCACTGAATCTTCTCTGACATGTATGGTAGCCTGATTAGTGTTTTTTTGAAAGCCACCTCCCAAGGACCCCTTGGTACATGGGCCTTAAGGGCCCTTTTACACATGCGGATGGTCCTATGTAAAAGGCTTTTTGAACGAGCCCCAATTAATTTGTTTTATCATTGATCGCTTTTCTTTATAGCCTCAACTTGGGCCCTTTAAAATTCAGCTAAACTTGTCTTAATTGCCTTCATCTTGAGCAGAATCCTTGGTGCCATCTCCTGATCCTTCCTGTGTGTGAGAAACCTAAGACAAGTCTGTGTAGTTTAGAGATGCAGTGTAATGTATGGCAGACAGTTTCCACCCTTAGTGACTACTATAGTACATATAGTGATATGCAATCCCATGGTGGTCACCAAGAAAGTGGCTTAGTGGGCACCACGACCTTTTCCTAGGCAAGAGGAATCACATTTGTTGTGTACATGTCCTAAGAGCAGACCAGTCTCATTAAACTTGAACTCCCACAAATATTTTTATTCTCTGACCTGTTAGGAAGGTACATGATGTTAACTGTAGTGAAGGTAACCTTCTTACCAGTGACTGTATTTGTGAGTTATAACCTCTCTTCTGATCCTCAGCAGTGTCATGTGACCAGCCTCTCCAACTGATGCAGAACAGAAAGTCAGTTACTAGATTCCTATGAGACTGACATTGAGGCTTCCATAGGAAGACATAGAGAAACTGACCTCCTGTCCACACATTAGATACTGTGTTATTTGGAAAGTCTGGGTGTTGGTCACCTGACACAGCTGAGGATAAGAAGGGAGGTTATAACTCCCAAACACAGTCACTGGTAAGCGAACTACCTTCACCAAAGTTTATATAATGTACCTTTCTAACCCATCAGAGACTAAACATTGTGGTGTCCGCACATCCTCGGCACTATAATAGAAAATGCCTAATCTTGTCAGCAATTCCAAGGCTGACGTCTGACGTGGGAAAATTTGTCATGGTTCGTGGCCGGTGTGGGATCCTACCCTGATGTAAGATGGCCTGCTGTAGGCAGGAGCAGTTTTGGATGTGACCCAAAAATTGTGTTTAATTGTCGCTACCAAGCAAATTAATATGCATTGAGATCTGATCTTGCTGAAGGTGATGTCATTGCTGTGGCCCATAGCCAATGTATTGTTTGTCTGTCTTAGAAAACAGACGTCTCTCTTGTACATTATGGGTATTTCCCTGTAAATTTTAGCTCCAGTGTCTCTCAGCTCAGGAAGCCTCAGGCTTGGCTTTTAAGACACCATCTTGATTTGGAGGTTATTAAATGGAGTAAAGTTCATTTCCATCAGTAATTGCTGTGTGAGAGTATTACGCACTGGGTTGCACGTGGGCACGGCCACACTTGAATTTGGCTCATGTCCAGCCAGAGACAAAAACTACGACTCCTACTTCACAGTACACCTGTCTCCGGCAGGTGGGGCCGCTCATCGGCACAGGTGCTACCTTTACATCTATTCTTAGTCTGATATATTATGTAAAGGCGTCTGTGGTGTCCTAGCCTTATTTATCTGTCAAGTGTATCTGCTCGTACTTAAAGGGCCGGTATCGTTTTGGTGGATGGGCACTAACTAATAAGTCTTTGTGGAGTGCAGTGGGAAGCACAGTGCAAAAGTCAGTATGAGGTGCGTTCCTGTCCATCTTGGTATAGCTAGACCCATCGATTGTCCATTTCCCTCCTCACTTCCCATGACCTGTAGGTTGGGTTGTCTTGTTTGCTGCGCTTGGGGTGTTTATGTAAAGGGGTCCTAATGAGGCTTCCGTACTAAATGGGAAATTGTCAGCCAATGCAAGGATGCCCCTGTCCATTGGTCCAAAGATTTTCTATGGGGTTCAAGTCAGGCTATTGTGACGGTCACTCCAGGATCCTTCAGGACTTCTTCTGAAACCAAGCCTTGGTGGATTTTGAGGTATGCTTGGGATCAATGTCTTGTTGGAAGCTCCAATAGCACTGTAGATATGACCCTCCAGACGCTGCAGGTTTCTAGGGTCAGAGGAAGCAAAGTAGCCCAAGAGTATCTCCAAGCCACCACCATACTTCACTGTAAGCAGGGTGTTCTTTTTAACGTATGCTTCATTCTTCCTCCTCCACACGTACCGCTGATCCATGGGCCTGAAAAATTACTCTACAGTTTTGAGCTGTTCATACAGTTTTGAGCCTATTGGAGCAGATTTTTCTTGTGCTCTTGGGTCAGTAGAGGTGAACGTCTTTGAGTTTGGCCATAGAGACCTTCAGTGTTTAGTATGCACTTTACTGTAAAAGCTGAAACCTCAGTGTCTGCTGCCACCAAATCTTGCTGCAGGTCTTTTTCAGTGACTCGAGGGTCTTTGAGCACCTGCCTCCTGAGGAATCTGGTGGCATCTGGCCACGTCTAGGTAGTGTATTGTAGCTAATGTTCCTTAAGCTTTGAACTTGTGAACTATGGTCCCAACTATATCTCGAGCAACATTCAGCACCCTTGCTATCCTTATGTATCCTTTTCTCTGAAGTTTTTGGATCATTCTCTTGACTTGGTCAATGTTTCTAACGTGCCATTAAACATCATAGTCAATAAACCCCTAGCGAGCCCAGGTATTTGACATGTTTTATCTCAAGCGCACTTGAAGCTACTAATGAAGCTCTTAATGTGCTTGAGACAACTCCTGATTTCCGAACGTATGCTCTCATGATGATTTCTGTTCAGGGGCTTGAATAATTTTGACTGCAACTGTAGTCATAAGCTGCAGTCCATACCGTTCGATTCAGATTAAGTGGAATACGACATATTGAGTATAGGGGCAGCATAAAAACAGTCCAATCCCTTGTTCCTGTGGAGACCAGTGCAGCCTGGCTTCGGGTCAATTCCTTTTCCCTATTGTCTGATCTGAGCATACATCTTTACGGAGTTGGTGGCAGAGGTGGCCATTGGCCTTGCTACTCTCGGTGATGTATTAATCGGTTGATAGTCCTGTTCATGTTGTCTTCTGGATTTGCAGTCTTGGTGCAGAACGACCCATTCTTTGTTCACATTCTTCATAAGACCTCGCCAAGCAGATGGTCGTGAAAACAAACCCCATATGAGAGGTTTTGTGTTAATAATGGTCCTGACAAGCTGCACGGTTCTGGAGGCATGCTCTCCGCATTACATATGTTTGTGTTGTTTTGTATTCTCATTCCATAAATTCCTCAATAACTTTTCCCAAGGGCTTCCTCCAGAACAGTCAGGAACAAGGTCTTCTTCAGGTGTCAGCGCCACCACCCTACTGCCTGTGTCCAGACGTGCCCTAGAGAAAGCACACAGCTAGTCCTGTTATGATCTCGGTTTGTGGTAAACCTTACATGACACAATGCACTCCCCGTGGAAGAAATCTCTGCACGAAAAGTGTCCTAGAGTGTGTTTCCAAAGACTTGTGCACAGTGCCAGGTGGCGGCACAAGAGGTGTAAAGCCACCACTAGTTCACCCAGGAGCAGTTGACGTTCTTTGTAATTATCAACACGACCATGTTGGCAAGTGGCCTAAAGGTTGGATGGATGCCTAGCAGTAAGCCTCACCCCCAGATGGGAATAAACCAGGGCGCTGTACATAGCACCACTAATCTGTTATGTGACTGTTCCTTTATTTGTGTCCTTTCTGGTTGGTATTGTCAGTGTGTACGCAGACTAATAGAAGGAAGTCTCATTTTGGGGTCTCGGAGCCATGGCTAGGGGGGCAGACAGAGACTGCTGCCGTCCAGAGCAGAACATTAGGTTGCAGGCAGTCCTGTGGACTGCAGCCATCGCCCCACAGTGAGAATCCGTCAGAAAGTCTCCGTGTAGCCCAGACCGTATGGTTCTTGCCCTGATGGTCGTGCACTCGGGGGTCGTGCACTCGGGGGACTTCTGTTTGGCCGGTGGCCACGTCTAGATAGCACATGAAGTGAAGAAAGAACTGATTTAATAATAGTGTGTACGCGTGGAGCGTTGCACCATACCCCCGGAGCGATTCGCTGCACACCTATACGTACACGCGCTCCAATGCCCTCGGGAGCCTTTCACAATGGCCGCAGTGTTTTGCCAGCTGTGTTCTTTCACCTTCATGTGTCTTTCAGCCAATAATGGCGGAGAGCCCTGCTTATTACCCGAGCCATGAAATCTGTGTAATGTATAGTATAATTTATAGTTTAGGCATCCACTAATAGCACTTAATATGTATTATACAATAAAGTGACGTAATATATGTAGAATATAAAGACACATAATGTGTAGTAAAATCTATAGTGCAGTATATTGTAACTTATATAGTTCAATATAAAAACAAATAACGTAGTATAACAATCTATAGTGCAGTATAATAAAAGCACATAACATGTAGTATAAGGTAAGGTAACATATGGCACAATGTGCAGTGGAGTATATTATAACTTTTCGGCGGGTCACTCTTTTTTGTCCGGTAAAAATCTGGCTGCACCACTGAAGCCCGTTGGGGTCCGTCAAGCTCCGTCCGTGTCCGGCCCCCCCCTCATGTGTCTTATGTTTCTTTGCAGGTTACCTTAAGTGTGACACCGATGACGCCTGCAATAACAAAGAGGAAGAAGGGGGCGGAGGAGAAGAGCTGTTTGACACTGTCCACTCCTCCATCGTATCTGGGGAGAGTATCCGCTTCCTTGTGAATGGCAATCTAGAAGGACCGCAGAGTGCGACAGGTGGGTGCTGGGCGTGTCACCTTCGTCATTTTCTTTCTACAGTTGCTCCTTAGCATCAGACTGTATTCATTGTGGAAGACTGTAGACTGCTGCTGAGGAGGAAGCAAGGAGCACCCGGCTGCATTTTGGACCGGTAACGCAGCAGCTGCACAAGTCTCCCTTCGTTTTGCGGGGGTTGTGATCGGCCATAACGGCTGATCATCTCATCGCTGAGGGAAGCTGCTCCATGCAGAAATTTGAAAGTGATCTTCCCCTTTAAGCTGCCCTCAAATCAGAATATAAAGCCAAACCTATGTCTTTATGCAAGTGTGCTCCCCTGGTAATGTCACCAGCGGTGTGGGAAGCATAATGTGGACCTCAGATGTAATAATGCAGAGAAAAGCACATAATGTGCTCCCGGAGAGAAGGCAGCGAGTCCTCGTCTGTTCACAATCCTAGAATACAATAACTGCCGACTATACCGACACAATGAGGCCTATCACCAAGACAAGGCAGCAAAGATGTTCAAAACATTGCTGGAATAGTGAGGGTTAATGTGTCATGGGCATCTCAGAGGTGGCTGGAACGGGTATATCCACCATTATACGTCATTGTACTGTATACGTATAGAATCTACTTAAATCGTTAGGTCACGACTGCATGTATTATTACTTATCCTGGGTTATTATACTCCAGAGCTGCACTCACTATCCTGCTGGTGGAGTCACTGTGTACATACATTACATTACTTATCCTGTACTGATCCTGAGTTACATCCTGTATTATACTCCAGAGCTGCACTCACTATTCTGCTGGTGGGGTCACTGTGTACATACATTACATTACTTATCCTGTACTGATCCTGAATTACATCCTGTATAATACTCCAGAGCTGCACTCACTATTGACTCACTGTTAATCAGACCGTTTGAATGCTCTCGAGTTAATGACCAGTGATTGTCTGTCTGTATGTTAATGAGTAGGACTATACTAGTTGTTCACACAAGCCACAGAGAAGTGGTCATCAGCAGTTTTTCTACTTGACAATGGTTTCCGAATGTCATCAGAATCTTTGTAACAAAGAAAAAATTATCTTAAAATACTGCAAAAAAAGGAAGAAGTTATGTTGTTGCTCCTCATGAGGTGGAGTTGTGTTATAATCTACCTTTCTTTTGCTCTAGCAGACAATGAGTGCCATGGCTGTGTATTGCTGCACACATCACGAAAAGTAAGTGAACATTTTGATTCCTGTATGATTTGATTCATTACAGTAGACTGCCTCATGCTGGGGGAATCCTTGGGGCCGCTCACCAGCTCTTTTTTGCTGGCAACTTTTTGATGTTTTTCTATTCGGTGTATGAAGGTCTTGTTGGGCTGGCTTTGTGAGTCGGACCTGTATTACTTGATTACCTGTTGTCTTCTCCATCTTTAAAATGAGGAACTGCTTTCTGTATTCCCTAATACAGCAGTTAGAAACTTCTGTGACCACTCCGATGCAGGTAGCTATATGTTCTCAAAAGGTGGTCACCAAAGCAGGAAGCCAAGAGGTTGCTAGGCAGTCTGAATACAAAGGGTTGTCCAAGGAGGAAGCACATTAGAATGGCCTCAGAACATGTTAAAAATAACAGACACACACCGGTAAAAATTGTCCCAACACTGCCGTTTCTGAAATTAATGGGTTCCCGCTGGTGTAGTTGCCTGGTCCAGCTAATCTCTGGCTGAGGTGGCCACCAGCTGTTTCTGAAGGATTTTCATCTCCTGGACAACCCAAGCTACAAAGGTTCCAATCTTGTAAAACCTCATTCCACCAATCTCATTCCACCATCCGTCTACGGCCATCTTACTGGTAGTCACCTCTATGTGAAGGAGAAAGGAGTCCATGGAGATTATGGGAGACATGTTCCTGGCCCGGAATAAGACACATTCCTCCCTGAATGAAGCAGAGCCTGCGTTGTTGACTTGTTGATGTTACGGAGCCGGAGGCTGCCGCACCACAAGCCGTCTAGAATTAAGCTTTTTGACATTAGTTGCTTTGTTCTCGTTACCGTGCCTGGTAGACGTGATCTTCAGAATGTGGAATTCATCTTAATTAAACCCATGCTTTTATACCAAGCAGATTGAGGCAGTAGAGCCCTGCGGCTTTACTCAATCCCTTTTCTAAATCCCGGAGACCGCTAAAACCCGCAGCTCTTTTATTAAGTTAACCTGCGATTTAGATGCAGTGGCGCTCTAATTTACAAACTGGTCGGAGATGAAATGATGCCAGTGTTTTATTCAAGCTAGCTGTTCTTTCAGTAGTGAGGGCTGAAGACCATGTCCATGAAATGCCGGTCATAGATACAA